>JAPVLO010000725.1:285000-498640 GCA_027257055.1 Cephalopachus bancanus | reverse complement strand
CAACAGATGCTAGAGAGGATGTAGGGAAAATGGAACGCTTCTACACTCTTGGTGGGAGTGTAAACTAGAACAACCTCTGTGGAAAACAGTGTGGCAATTCTTAAAAGATCAAAAAATTGACCTTCCATATGACCCCACAATCCCCCAACTGGGAATATACCTGGAGGAACTCAAACCACTCTATGAAAAAGATACCTGGACATGCATGTTTATCGCAGCATTATTTACAACGGCAAAAACATGGAACCAACTGTGCTGCATATAGAAAGAGGACCGAATTAAAAAAAAAAACATGGTATATATACATGATGGAATATTAAACAGCCATAAAAAAGGACAAAATTTTGAACTTCACTGCTGGAGCCCAGCTCCAGGAGAGAGTCAGGGCTTGAGACGGGAGAATCGGGAAGCAGTGAAAAAGAAAACACGAAAACGACAGGAATCCTCTTCCTGGGGAGAGCTCAAGACTCTGCCAATTTTTATTTATTTTTCACAAGCTTATATAAGTTTTCCACTTAGCCCTGTACCTCTAAATGTATCTTATGTTGCTAACCAAATGCCCACGTACATCCTTTTTGCACTCACAATAAGGTTGACCTTCAACAATTTCAACCACAGATGGTGTTTTTCTTAAGTCAAACATTTATGAACGTCCTGGTTTTCTTCCTAACTTTCTCATAACTATTTACTATTATAGGCTTATAATATCCTTACCCTATAAAGCTAAACCTTAACCCTAAATCTTATTTAACTTACTTACTACCACATATTTATTTCTATTAATCTTATTTCTATCCTTATGTCTCTGTATTTTCTTAACTATCACTTATACTATTATATATCTCTTATCTTACTAGTTTATCTTATCTTACTATCTTATTATTATTAATATTCTAAATTCTATCTTCATTAAACTACTTATTTAATCCTAAAATATCTTAACCTATTCTTTATCTCAAACGGTTGTTTTCCACCAGCTCTCAGCTGGGGTCTGTTGTTTATACGGAAGTGGCCAACTTGTTCTTCTTGGCCTCCTGCTGTTTACTGAAAAACATCCTTACACACCCTTAGGGGCACCTTTTTTGCTGCAATCTCACCTCCATTATGCCTATGTATAATTTTTGCTGTCAAATGCCATCATCCGTTTGCGCATCTATTATCTCAATTAAAGAGGGAACATTCTCAAGCCTATACACGCAATCCTTCAAAGTTAGGGAAGGTCCGTCAACAGGATCCATGGGGCTTTGCCTCCGTCATGGCCGCATTTTACTGGGGCCTTGCTCCCAGCCGGCGTTTTTCCTGTTTTCAGGTCCCTTTTACCTTACTTTTACTAGTGATTGCAGCTCCCGACACTTCACAGCAACTTGGATGGACTTAAAGGCTATAATACTGAATGACCTATCAGAGAAACAAAGAACTGAGTATCACATGTTCTCACTCATAAACTGACCTTGAATTATTGTAATACTATAAGAAAAGGATTGGCAGTAGTGGGAAACTGCCAGATGAGGGGGAGGCACACCTCATCAATAAGGGTACCTGCATAATTGACATTTGTATACCTAAACATGTATTGTACCCCACATATTAAAAGTAAAAACAATTTAAAACCTCAAGTGCAAAAAAAAGATATTATGAAATATTTCAATTATTTAAAAACTTCAGATATTAAACTTTGTGAGATGCAGCTAAAGCAGTGAAGAGTGATTTAAACGTTTACATTATAAAATAAAAACATGTTGAAAGTAATTATCTAAGTTTTCACTTTAAAAAACAAACAAAAACCAACAAAATAAAACCAAAAAATTGGAACGGTAGGAGATGATTAAAATAATAGTAGGCATCAATAAAATAGAAAATAAACAAACACTATTGAAAATTATCAAAGTCAATATTGGAACCTTTATAAAGCTTTAAAAAATTGATAGAAGTCAAATACAGCTGAAACAGAGAGAAAATTATCAATAGTAGAAAGGAAGAAAAAGATATCATTGCAAATGCCACAGTCATTAAAAAGATAACAGAATATTATTACCAGCTCTGCAACAATAAATTTGGAAAATGTAATGAAGTAGCCAAATTTCATGAAAAACTGTTTATACAAAAATGCAATAAGCAGTTCTAAAATACCATAAAAAGAAATTAGATTATTTGATTTCTTAATTAGAAAATCTATTGCTACAAAGGTGGGAACAACAGACACTGGGACACTGCAAAAGAAGGAAAGAGGGATAAGGAGATCAACAGCAACACACTGGGTTCCCAAATCCAACCTCACCTGCATGCAATTTGCTTATGTAGTAAATTCTCACATATACTCCACAACTCTAAATTTAAAAAAAAATCCATTGCTTTTAAAATTATCATCAAATGAAGAACTGGTATTTGAAATTAAAAATGCAATATCTTTAACAGCACCAAAATATGAAATAATTAAATATACATGTAACAATATATGTATAAGATCAATATGAGCAAAACTACTAAACTGATTAAATAAACCAAAGATCTATATAAAAGAAGAAATAGTCCATGTACATAGATAGAAAGACTCAATACTGTCGAGATGTCAGTTCTACCCCAAATGTTTTATAGATGCAACTCAATTCTCTTATCAATTTCAGACAAGTTATATATATTAACAAAGTGATTCCAAAGTTCATATGGTAAGGAAGGAGACCCAGAAAAACCAACAGAATATTGGAGAAGAACAAAATCAAGGACAGACTCTACCTGACTCCAATACTTACCATAAAGCTACAGTATATCCCATGAATTTTAGAATTTCTATGTCCATTTCTGTGAAAAATGACATTGTAAATTTGATAGGAATTGCACTGAACATGTAGATTGCTTTGGATAGTATGGACATTTTAACAGTATGAATTCTTCCAATCCAGGAACACAAACTATCTTTCCATTTTTTTGTTTGCCTTCAATTTCTCTCATTGCCTCATAGCTTTCAGTGTACAGATCTTTCAGCTTTTGGTCACTTTTATTGTTAATTATTTTATTCTTTTTGATGATAATAAATATAAATTATTGTAAATAAATATTGTAAATTGAATGATATTCTTAATTAGTTTTACATTTTGTTGTTAATGTATATGAATGCAACATATTTTTGTTGGTTTTTTATCCTTCAACTTTACTGAATTTATTAGTTCTAACAGTTATTTGGTGAAATATTTAGGGTTTTCTATATATAAAATCATATCATCTGCAAACAGACATTTTTGCAGATAGAATAAAATAGAAAAAGAAATCCTAAAATTCATCTGGAACCACAAAAGTCTCTGTATAGCCAAAGCACTTCTGAGAATGAACAAACCTGGAAGCATTACAATCTCTGAGTTTAAGCTATTTTACAAAGATACAGTAGTCAGAACAATATGGTGCTGACATAAAAACAGACACATACTGGGGAAGGGGATGCACACCTCATCAACAACGGTACCTGCATAACGAACATTTGAATACCTAACCCTGAATTGTACCCCACATCTTTAAAATAAAAACAAATTAAAAGAAAAAAAGATGCATATACCAACAGAACAGAAAAGAGAGACCAGAAATAAAACCTCAAATAGTCAACTAATTTTTGACAAGGGTACCAAGAATACACAATGGGGAAATAGTGATGATTTTTTGGATATGGCACCAAAAGCACAGGCAACAAAAGCAAGAATAGTTAAGTGGGACTACATCAAACTAATTAGCTTTTGCACAGCAAAGGAAACAATTAAAAATGACAAGACAACTTAGAGAAAATATTTGCAGACCTTTTTTTTGATAAGAGTTGATATCCAAAATATGTTTTAAAAAGTTACACAATTTGATAGTAATAAAACAAATTAATAAACCAATTAAAAATGGACAAAGGCTTTAGTAAACATTTCTCAAAAGGAGACATGCAAATGCTCGACAAGTAAGTGAAAATGTGCTCAGAATTACTAATCATCAGAGAAATGCAAATCAAAACCATAGTGTGGTATCATTTCACACCTGTTAAGATGGCATTATCAAAAAGGCAAGATATAATAAATGTTGCCAAAGGTATGGAGAAAAGGAAACACTTGGACACTGTTGCTGGCAATGTTAGTTGGTACAGCCATTGTGAAAAACAACGTGGTAGTTACTCAAAGAATTAAAAGTAGAACTACCAAAAGAGCTAGCAGTCTCACATTAGGGCATATGTATGCTCTAAAGAAATGAAGCCAGTATCTAGAAAAAGTATCTGCACCCTCTTTTTCATTGAAGCATTATTCACAGTAGCCAAGACATAAGAATAGCCTAAATGTTTATTGATAGATGAATGGATAAAGAAAAAGTGTTACACACATAATGGAATATTATTTTGCTATAAAAAGAAGGAAATTCTGGCATTTGTGACAACATGGATGAACCTGGACCACATTAGACTAAGTGAAATGAAATAAAGCAGACACAGAAATAAAAATATTGCATAATGTAGAATCTTTAAAAGTTGAACTCATAAAAGTAGAGAGTAGAGTGGTGGTTGCCAGGGGTTGAGGACTGGGAGAAATGGGAAGATGGTCATTAAATGACATAAACTTTCAGTTACAAAATGAAAAAATTGTGATGTTCTAATGTACAGCATGGGTGGTGACAGATGAGTTAACTAACTTGATTGTGGTAATTATTACATAATGTATACATATAACGAATGATCATGTTTTACACCTTGAATATATTCAACCCTTGCCAATTAAATATAATTTTTAAAGCTACAGTAATCAAGACAGTGAGATACTGGTGAAGGAATACACAAATAGACAAAGAGAATATAATAGAGAACCTAGAAATAGAATAAAACGCAAAACTATAAATATTCCCATATAATAACATGGGGTAAAAATCTAGGTGACTTTGTGTTTGGTGATAACTTCCTAAATATAATACCAAAAACATGATCCATGAAAAAGATTATATATATAGGACTTTATTAAGATAAAATTTTCAAAAATTGCTCTGTGAAAGACACTAAAGAATAAAAAGATACAACTCAGACTGGAAGATAATATTTGAAAAACATATCTGATAAGGGAGAAGCATTCAGATCACACAGAACATTTATAACTCAATAATATTGAAAGAATAACCTGAATAAAATATACATATTGCAAATTGAAAGAAGCCAGTCTGAAAAGGCTAAACACTGTGATTCCAACTACATGACATTCTTGAAATGACAAGACTATAGAGACAGTGAAAAGATCAGTGGTTGCAGAATTCCCTAAATCCTCTCTCCTAAGAGTAAAGAAGGGATGAATAGGTATAGCACTGGAGATTATACATTTCACAAAACCCATGGGATGTACAAGACTAAAAGTGGTCACTAATGTAAAGTACGCATTTTAGTTAGTGATAATGTATCAATTTGGACTCATTCTTTTTTTTTTTTTTTTTGGAGTTGGAGTCTCACTCTGTCGCCCAGACTGGAGTGCAGTGGCCGCTCCTGGCCCCTGCAGCCTCCTCGACCTGCTGGGCTCCGGCGATCCTTCTGCCTGAGCCTTCCAAGTAGCCGAAATTACAGGCATGCACTACCACGCCTGGCTGATTTTTTGATTTATTGTAGAGATGAGGTCTCGCTGCCCAGGCGGGTCTCAAACCCGCGGGCTCAGGCAATCCACTCACCTCAGTCTCCCAAAGGCGCGGGATTGCAGGCTGAGCCACCGAGCCTGGCTTGGGCTCATTCTTTTTGGTCTTTTTTTTTTTTTTTTTTTTTTTTTTTAAGTTGGAGTCTCACTGTCGCCCAGGCTACAATGCAGTGGCACACTCGCGGCCACTGCAGCCACCACCTGCCGGGCTCAGGTGTTCCTTCCGCTTCAGCCCTCCAAGTAGCTAGAACTACAGGCATGTGCCACTATGCCCAGCTGGCTCATTCATTTTAACAATTGTACCTAGCCGGGCTCGGTGGCTCAGCCTGTAATCCCGCGCCTTTGGGAGGCTGAGGTGAGTGGATTGCCTGAGCCCGCGGGTTCGAGACCCGCCTGGGCAGCGAGACCTCATCTCTACAATAAATCAAAAATCAGCCGGGCGTGGTAGTGCATGCCTGTAATTCCAGCTACTCGGAAGGCTGAGGCGGAAGGATCGCCGGAGCCCAGCAGGTCGAGGCTGCGGTGGCCGGGAGCGGCCACTGCACTCCAGTCTGAGCGACAGAGTGAGACTCCAACTCAAAAAAAAAAAAAAAACAATTGTACCACACTCAGGCAAGATATTATTTACAGGTGAGCGTTGAACAGCATGGTTTGAGCTGCACAGGTGTGCTTATATATGGAATTTTTTTCAACCAAAGGTAGATTAAAATACAGTATTTACAGGAGCAGCATATATGGAAGCTGAATTTTTGTAAACATGGTTTTCACAGAGCTGACTGCAGGATTTGAGTAAGCGTGTATTTTGATATATGTAAGAATCCTGAAACTAATCCCTCTTTTTGCATATACTAAGGGATGACTGTTACAATAGAGAAACTGGAAGGATTAGTTAATTCATCGAATTTTCCTAAAAATTAATTTGGGGTGGATCATGAATCTAAACATAAAAGCTAGAAAATAGGCTGGACACAGTGGCTCAAGCCTATAATCTCAGCACTTTGGGAGGTCAAGGTGAGAGGTTTGCCTGAGCCCTCGGGTTGGAGACCAGCCTGGGCAACATGGTGAAACCTCGTCTCTACAATAAATCAAAAATATAGCTGGGCATGGTAGAGCGTGCCTGCAGTTCTGGCAACTCAGAAAGCTGAGACGGAAGGATCGCCTGAGTCTAGCAGGTCAAGGCTGCGGTGACTGGGAGCATGCCACCGCACTCCAGCCTGGGCGACAGGGTGAGACTCCAACTCAAAAAAATAAAAAGCTAGAATATAAAGCTTCTAGAAGAAATAACAGAATAAAATGCTTGCAACCTTGGAGTAAACAAAAATATCTCAGACCAGACACCAAAAAAAAAAAAAAAATAGTAAACATGAGAAAAACAATCATTTGGACATCATCAATATTAAATATTTCTGCTCACCAAAAGACAATATTAGACTCCATCTCTGTGCAATATTTACTTGCCCCAATTCTCCCTCTTACAATTAATCCTGGACACAAAACAACAAATAAGTATAGGAAGATGATGAAAAATAGAAAGCAAGTAGAATTCCTAGGGACCTTAGTGGTGAGTACCCTGGTTTGCTGTAGATCCTGGACAGTTGTGATGCAGAGGCCACTAATGTGGAACAGCTGATAGTCACTGCCAAAAAAGAAACCTCCAAAAAATCCTGCTTTCCTTAGGCAGGGAATGATAAAAGAGTGGTCCAACAACAAATATATTTTTTAATAACCCTATTCAAGCCAAATTCCAGTGGAGAAACCACACCATCTCCCTACTTTTCAGTGAGACAAGAAAGAGCTGATCTTCTACTCCACCTTGCTGACCTGCAAAAGCAAAAAGTGGTTCTCAGATTCTTCTGCCCAGTCTTGACAGGAAACTGACATGGGACTGATCTTTACTTTCATAAAAGGTGGAAGGAGTGGAAACACTGCCCTAATTTCTCTACTGAGGTACTCTCAAAGGGGATGAATAGGAAGTTTGTTGATTTCTATTTCCTGCTACTCAGGAATAGTTGTCCTTTCATTTCTTCTGCTGGATAGTACTGGTGGTACTGAGAAGATTGCCAATCCTCCATTCTTTGCCCAGCTATTGCTCCAATTCTCCTCCCAAGGTAGTGTCAGCAGGGCTTAAGTAGGAAATTGACCTTTTTCCCCATCTTCACCCACACCCAGCAAAAGCAGGCAGTGCTCACATTCTTCTACCCAGGTAATGCTATCAGAATTCAGTGACAAGCCTCACTCTACAGCAACATAATTTAAGAAAACCCAGGAAAGGCTAATCACCATTATGCTTAAACTCCTTTCACGCTGCCACTATTATCAGGGTCCAGTGAAGAGCTGGGCCTCCGGCCCTATCTGGCATCAGTGAAACTGAACAAAATGATTTTAGTCAGAAATAGTCAGCATTCTCCTTTCCCTTTTCCTTGCTTTCATTGAAACCCAATGGGAAGCTGAATCTCCACAGTTACTAACAGCAAAGAGACTGAATGACATAGTGTAATGGAGGGCTAGTTAACACTCTTTCTTCTGTATTTCCCATAGGACCAAGTGAGGAGTTGAGCCACTGTGCACATATGGCATAAACAAGACTGAGCAACATAGTGTGAGGTGGGCTTAGATGGTACTTTCTACTCCTCTATGTCAGTAGGGCTAAGTAGAGAGCTGAGCCTTCAACCTCCCCCCAGCCTACATCAGTGATGCAGAACAAGGCAGTGAGAAGTGGGACTAGTTGACAATCTGCGTCTACCTGTCCTCTTTTCTGGTGTCAGCTGTGACAAGTAGAGAGCTAAGCTTCTGCATTCACCCTACAGCAACAAAGAGGTGTGGGTCAGCCCTCAGTTCCCCCCACTAAGAGTACTTATATCTTACCCATTTGCAGTGGAGCAGGAATAGTCAGTGCCCTGCTTTCTTCGGGTGATGTTACTAGTGCTTAACAATAGAACCATTAAACTTTTGCACTATATCTAAACAGAGAAACTGCCTGCAGAAATATAAGATTTCATAAGATCCAGAGTCCCATAATATAATATTCAAAATATTTAGAATAGAATAAAAAAGACACGCACTATTCTAAGAACCAAGAAGATCACACAATCAATGAGAAAAGGCAGTCAGGAGATGTAAATACCAAGGTAAATCAGATGTTAGAATTATTTGACAGGAAATTTAAAGTAGTCACCATGAAAATATTTCAATAATTACAGATTTTAGATTTTCTTGAAGGAATGAAGAGCAAACCTAGAAAATATTATCAAAGAAACAAAAGTTATGCAAAAGGACTGAATGTAATTATAGAATGAGAAAATACACAATCTAAATTTTTAAAACATTTCACTGAATGAATTCAATAGTGTTAAACACACAAATCTTCACATATAAAATTGCATAAAGCCAAATACATCCAAACACACACACATACACATAGACACACACACACAAACATAAGTGAATGTAAAACTGGTAAAATATGAGTAAGTTCAATAAATTGTACCAATGTCAATTTCCTGATAGTGATATTGTAGTGTAGTTACACAAGATATTGCTATTGGGGAAACAGGTGGAAGTGTAGTGAGCATCATTTTTTTTAAATGATTTTCTACTCCATGTGAATCTAGAGTGACAGAAAAATAAAAATATTTTATAAAATGAGGCACTTCACTTAAAAAGGCCATTAATTTATTTTGTTTAAAAAACAAGCAATGTTATGTATGTATGCACACATTATATACATGCATATAATCATTAATTCAATTAAGTGAATTTTCAGGAAAAAGCAAACAACCCCATGAAAAGGTGATGGCAAGGGATATGAACAAACACTTCTCAAAGCAAGACTTTCAAGCATCCAACAAACATATGGAAAAATGCTTAGCCTCACTAATCATCAGATAAATACACATCAAAACTACAATGAGATACCATGTAACACCCATCAGGATGCTTCTCATTAAAAAGTCAAACAACAACAGTCGCTGTCTATGTTTCAGTGAAAAGGCAAGGCTTCTACACTGTTGGTGATAATGTAAGCTAGTTCAACCTTTGTGGAAAGCAGTGTGGTATTTTCTCAAAGAACTAAAAATTGAGTTATCACATGATCCAGCAATCCCACTTCTGCGAATATACGAAGAGGAATATAAATTGCTCTACCAAAAAGACACTTGCACACATATGTTCATTGCAGCACTATTCACAATAACAAAAACACAGAACCAATCCGGATGCTCATCCCAAGTGGACTGAATAAAGAAAATGTGGTACATACACACGATGGCATATTATGAAGCCATAAAGAAGAACAAAATCATATTCTTTTCCGTAACATGGATGCAACTGGAGGTCATACTAAGTGAACTATCACAGAAGCAAAAAACTGAATACTGCATGTTCTCACTCATAAGTGGACCCTGATCACTAGCAACATTAACACAAAGGTGGGAACAACAGATGCTGGACACTGCTAGAGGGAGGGAGAGGAGGAAGGATAAGGGGCACACAGCAACAGAATGGGTTCCAGGTCCACTATCATGGGGAGAGTGATTCTGCTAGCTACCCACACCTCACCTGCATGCAGTTTTTTAACGTAATAAATCCTCACATGTATTCCTCAACTCTAAAATAAAAGAAAGTTCTGCTAAAAAGGCCACTAATTTATTTTTTAAAACAAACAGTATTATGTATGTATGTACACATTATATACATGAATATAATTATTACTTCTATCTACTGGAAGGTGGAATTATTAGTGATATTCCAGTAGCAATGAGCTTACCCAACGCCTAGATATTGGTTTCTAAATAAAATGCTTCAATAAAAGATACAAAGAATTTCTTTTTAACTGATTTATTCTAAAGCTATAGCAGGGAAAATACAAGAGAAGCCTGGAGCATCCAGAAAGTAAATAATTGGTTTAAAAGGAAAAGAAAAAATATGAAGAGAAGGAAAGGAAAGGAACATAAAAGAAAAAAGATGAGGACACATTGAAAGGGTACAGTGATCATAAAAGTGATTCTGAAGACCAAAGATGGAACAACTTGAACAACAAATTAAATGGCAACATTATTAGATTTTAACCCCCCAAATAAAGTAAATATTCATGAATCTATGTTGATATAATCGTACAACTGAATGAATAAATAAATAAATATGAATAAGAGAAAAATATTGCTTAAAGAATTCCAATTAGCCGGACTCGGTGGCTCAGCCTGTAATCCCGCGCCTTTGGGAGGCTGAGGTGAGTGGATTGCCTGAGCCCGCAGGTTCGAGATCCGCCTGGGCAGCAAGACCTCATCTCTACAATAAATCAAAAAATCAGCCGGGCATGGTAGTGCATGCCTGTAATTCCGGCTACTTGGAAGGCTGAGGCGGAAGGATCGCCGGAGCCCAGCAGGTCGAGGCTGCGGTGGCCGGAAGCGGCCACTGCACTCCAGTCTGGGCGTCAGAGTGAGACTCCAACTCAGAAAAAAAAAAAAAAAAGAATTCCAATTAATGAATGTAGAAGGAGTTAAAGGAATGGCACTATCATAAGCAATGTCTACTGGTGGATGATAAATTTAGTGGGTGAAAGTTTAAACAAAAACAGGATATTTGTATAATCTCAAAGTATCTCCTCTAAGACATTTAGTGATTTCAATAAATGGCAGTTTACAGTGGAGAACCCCGCAGACAATACCTACATATAAAAATCTTGTCATCTCTGAGCAGAGACTATTTTACTGACTTTCCATTTTGGATGCTATTAATTTATTTTGCTTGTCTAACTTCTCTAGTCAGAGCTTCCAATGCTATGTTGAATAGAAGTGATGAAAGTGGGCGTCTGTCTCAGTCCTGATCTTGGAGAAAAGCTTTTTATTTTTTCAACATTGTATATGATGTTAGCTGTGAGTTTCTTTAAATATATGGCTGTCTTAATATGTTCTCGCTGCTATAAGAAAATATCATAAACTGGGTAGATCATAACCAACAGAAATGTATTTCTTACAGTTCTGGAGGCTGGGAAGTCCATGAGCAAGGGACTAGCAAATGCAGTCTCTAGTAAGGCTTGCTTTCTTGAATGGTGCATTCTCACTGTGATTTCACATGGTGGAATAGGCAATGGGTCTTTCTTAGGCCTCTTTTATAAGGGCATTAATCCCATTAAATAGTACTACTTTCCCATGACCTAATTACCTCTTAAAGGCTCCACTTCTCAGTACTATTAAGTTCAGGGTTAAGAATTCAAACTATGAATTTTGGGGAGACACAAACATTCAGACCATAGAAATGGCTTTCATTATGTTGAAGAGGTTTCCTTCTGTTCTGTTTAGTGTTTTTGTTTTGTCTTGTTTTGTTTCATTTTATTTCTGGGAAAAATTCTGCTAAGTAGTGGTACACAATTTTTTAATATGCTGCTGAATTTATTTTGATAGTATTTTTTAGAATTTTTATATAAATGTTTGTAGGATATGTTGATAAGTAGTATCTTTTTTGTAGTATCTTTTTCTGAATTAGGAAAGAAGCCATGCTGGACTCATAGAATGACTGAAGAAGTGTTTCCTGCTTTAAATTTTTTTGGAAGATTTGAGAAGGACTAATGCTAATACTTTTAACAGTTTCAAAATTCAAAGAATTGGATTTCTATGGTTAGAATTCAAAAGTAAAACCATCTTGTCATGATCTTTTCTTTTGTGGAGGTTTCTGATTACTGATTCACTCTCTCTACTAGTTATAGATACATTCCGATTTTCTATTTTCTCATGATTCAATAATACTTGGTTTGGGGTTCCTAGCAATTTATTTGGTCAAGATTATCCAGTTTGTTGGCACACAGTTGATCACTGTCATCTCTTATAACAATTATTTATTTAACATCAATAATAATGTTCTCGTTTTCATTTCCAATTTTAGTAATTTGTGTCTCCTCTCTTTATTCTTGGTCAACCTAGCTAAAGCTTTGCTAGTTGTGTTGATCTTGTTGAAAAGAGAACTTTTGGCTGTGTGGTGGCTCATGCCTATAATTCCAGCACTTTGGGAGGCTGAGGTGAGAAGATTGCCTGAGTCTACGGGTTTGAGACCCGCCCTGGCAACATGGTGAGACCTAATCTCTACAATAAATAAAAAAATTAGCGGGCATGGTGGCTCATGCCTGTAGTTCCAGCTACTTGGAAGACTGAGGTGGAAGGATCACCTGAGCCCAGCAGGTTGAGGCTGCGGTGGCCAGGAGTGTGCCACTGCCCTACAGCCTGGGTGACAGAGTGAGACTCCAAATAAAAAAAAAAACAAAGAAAAAAGAACTTTTGGTTTATTTTATTTTCTCTAGTAGTTTCCTACATTGATCTTTATTATTTCCTTCTCTCTGCTACCTTTGAGTTTAATGTGTCCTTTATCTAGTTATTGAATATGCGATGGTAATTTTTTATTTGAGATTGCTCTTCTTTTTTATTTTAAGTGTTTATACCTATACGTTTTGCTCTTAGCACTTCTTTTGCTGTGTTTCATAAGTTTGGTTATGTTATGTTTTAATTTTCATTTGTCTTCATGTATTTTATAATGTCTCTTGTTATTTATTTTTGAGGCAATATTTATTTTTCTGTTGTTGGGTGGAGTGTTTTATATATATATATATGTATATATATATACATATATATATATGTATATGTATACATATATGTATATGTATATATATATATATGTATGTATACATATATGTATATGTATATATATATATATATATGTATATATATATATATATATATGTATATATATATATATATCTGTTAGGTACAATTGGTTTATTGTATTGCTCAGTTTTTTTTATTACTTTGTTGATATTTTTTTGACTGTTCTATTCATTATTGAAAGTGGCGTATTAAAGTATCTAACTACTAATTTACATCTAGTTCCTTCTCCAATGCTGTCAATATTTGCTTCATATATTTTGGAGCTGTGATGTTTAGCACATATATCCTTAAAATTATTATAACATTTTGATGAAGCCGGGCTCGGTGGCTCAGCCTGTAATTCCGCGCCTTTGGGAGGCTGAGGTGAGTGAATTGCCTGAGCCCGCGGGTTCGAGACCCGCCTGGGCAACTTGGTGAGACCTCATCTCTACAATAAATCAAAAAACTAGCCGGGCGTGGTAGCGCGCACCTGTAGTTCCAGCTACTTGGAAGGCTGAGGCGGAAGGATCGCCGGAGCCCAGCAGGTCGAGGCTGTGGTGGCCGGGAGCGGCCACTGCACTCCAGTCTGGGCGTCAGAGTGAGACTCCAACTCAAAAAAACAAAAACCAAAACCAAAAGCAAACCAAAAAAAATAAAAACATTTTGATGAATTGACCCTTTAATCAATATATAATGTTCTTTGTGTCTTGAGAGATATTTAATGTAAAGTTAACCTTTTTCCACACCACTTTGTTCTGGTTACCATTTGCATAGGATACCTTTTTTCCATTCCTTCACTTTCAATCTCTTTGTGAATCTAGATATAAAGTGAGTTTCTCGTATGTGGCATATAATTAAATCATTTAAAAAATTCTGCTTAACTATATCTTCAGTTGGGAAATTTAACACACTTACATGTAATTATTGATTAAGAAATACTTATTTTTCTCATTTTGTTTCTTTATTTTCATTTGTCTTATTTTATAATTTTCTTGTAATTTCTTCTTTGAGCCAATGGTTTCTCAGTGTCTTATCACTCTCCTTGTCTATCATTTCCTGCATTACTACCTTCTTTTGTATTAAGTTGATTCTTGTGATTCTTTTTAAGTTTTTTTGTGTGTGTTTGACATATTTTTCTTCATAAGTACCATGGGACTTGTATGTGACATATTAAAGTTATAGCAATCTTATTTGAATTGATACCAAATTAATTAACAACTTAACCAACTTAACTAGCATTTAAATTAATTATTGATATGTTGGGGTTTGTTCCTGTCCTATTGCTACAAAGAGACTGCTTTGTGTTTTAGGCTTTGTGTTATGGTCTGTAAACACTGTGCTTAATTCATCTTTTGCAGTGGGTGGAAGAAATCTTTAGTTTCTGTGCTTAGAAATTCCTTTTTTAATTTTTTTTTATTTTAAAGATGTGAGGTACAATTCAGGGTTAGGTATACAAATGTTCATTATGCAGGTACCCTTGTTGATGATGTGTGCACAAGCATCCCCTGAAGGGTTAGTCTATAGGTAGCTTAATCTCTTAGAGATTGAATATCTGGGAAGGATTTTAATTCTCCTTCATTAATAAAGCTTACCTTGGTACAGTTGGAAATTCTTGACTGGAGTTGCTTTTCTTTATAATGTTAAAGATGGTATACAAGTTTCTTCTGGCTTGTAGGGTTTTTGCTGAGAGTTCTGCTGCAATTCTGATGAGTCTCCCTTAGTAGGTCTTCTGCTTCTTCTCTCTAGCTTCCTTCAGAAATTTATTTTTCATGCTCATCTCGACAAGTCAGATTATTATGTTCCTTGAGAATGATCTTATGTAATACCTCACAGGAGTTCTCTGAATCTCTTGCATTTGCATGGCTACCTTTCTAATGGGATAGGAAAATGTTTTCTTTGATGATATCTTGGAAGGCTTGTTCAAGGATGTTCTTGGTTTCTCTTTCTCTCTTAAGAATGCCAATCAACTATGGCTGATTTACATAATCCCAGTTTTCATGTAGACTTTACTCATTCTTCTTAAGTCTTTTCTCCTTGTTTTTGTCACACTGGATTAATTCAATAATTCAGTCCTCAAGCTCTGAGAGTCTTTCCTTTGCGTGGTCAATTCTACAGTTAAGGCTTATTATTGTGTTTTGAAAATCTAGACGAGAATTCATTTCCAGAAGTTCAGTTTGGTTCTTTCTTAGAATGGCCAAGTCAGTTTTCTCTACCTGCACTGTTTTAATGCCCTGGATGATTTGTGTATCCACTTTCTCATGGATCTCATAGAGTGTCTGTGCCAACCATAGTCTGAATTATGTGTCAGTCATCAGGAACAGGTCCTTCTGAATGGGTTCCATTGCATGGAAGTTGGCAAGTCCCTTTGTGAGTGTCCATTCATTAAGACTTTGGGAATTTCCAGTGTTTTTTGTGGGTTTTTTTTTTTTTTTTTTGCTGGATCTTCTTCATCTGTGAGGGCAGAATCCTCTTTTTATTGTGTGTTTTGTTGTTGTTTTCAAATAAAGTTACTACTATTAGGTTGACAAAGTTACTACTATTAGGGTGACAGGCTAATTTTTTCCCCCTGATTTCCCTCCTCCAGTGTACCTGCAGGAGGGGCAGTAGTGGCAGGAATGATGGTGAACTGGGAGGAAACTATTTGGCACTGATTTGTCAGTGCAGTCTGGAGGGAGCAGGGCAAGTATTTTTCTCTAGGTCAGAGGCTTTCTCGTCCTTCTGGCACAAGTGCCAAAGGCCTTTGCTCTCCAGAAGCTCCTGCCATCCCCTCCCCAGCCTACATGGTTCATTTGCAGGATTGGCAGGCAGCCAAGAGGGACCCATGGTTCTATTCTGGTACAGGTGCTTTTGGGAGTGGAGTGGCCCCGTCTGTCTAGTTAGGAATGCCCCTTTTGCCAAAGGGTCAAAGGAAAGCAGGCGCATCATTAATGGAGTGTTCGTATTTCTACGTAAGTCCATAGGTGAGAAGGGTCACTACCACTCTGCTAGGCTGAGATGCCCTGCCTCTTAGTTCCTGCCTTGATCTGTGGGAAGGGCTGTCATAGTGAAGGGTAATGCCCTCAGGGCAAGCCTCATCTGCATCCTTGATCTGGGGCTGCCTGCTGATGGCAGAGAAAGGCCCCCAAGATGAGTGAATTGCTCTTTCTGTGTGCTGGGGAGGAATGGAGGGAGCAACCACATGACAGACAACCCCTGCAGGGTATTTCTCGAACAACCTCTCCATGGTTTGGGATTTGCTGCACAGGCACCAGGGATCTCAGAGAACTGGAGTTCCTCAGGCTTCAGGTGGACAATGCTGATCCCTCCATCCAGATTCAGGGCAACTCTGCATGCCTGGCTGGTGTGAGAGGTGTGCAGAGGGAGAGCCTGGGCTGTCTCTCCCTTGACTGAGACTGCAGAAGATTGTGTCAGGTATGCAGAAAACAAAAGTTGTCGCCTTCACTAGTCCCTTCCTTCTCCAAATGTGCTCTTCAGATCTAGTGATGGGGTCATTTCTAGGGGTGTTTGGGGCTTAGAGCTGTCCATCATCTATGTTCCCGGTTGACTGACAAACCTCAGCTTGAGTTTCCAAGCTAACTTCCAAAGCCTTAAGTCCGCTCCTCCGTATAGGTTTCTTTGCTGAGGGCCGCAGTCATGTGATGTCTTCAGTAAGCTATCTTGGCCCTCCCCATCAGGAATCTTTTTAAACGTTTTAGGGCTTTTATTTTTTAATTTTTTTTGTACAATTCAGGGTGAGGTATACAAATGTTCATTATGCAGGTGTACCCTTGTTGATGAGGTGTGCCTCCCTCCCTTGGCAGTTTTTAAAAGCCTCTAAAATATTTAAATTTTTTAGTTTTTCCTCAAAATGTTTTGGTTACCTTACTGATTTCTCCCACTGCCTTGAGCAACTGTGAAATTAAACAATTGCCTCCAAATTTTAGACAAAACTAGGCTTTTCATATACAGTGAACTTTTAGTAAGGCAAAATAAGGATAATCGTGCTAGTGGTTCTTCAGGGACATCCCCAGAAAAGTCAATAAGGCTAATTCTCTAGGGAAGATGATGAGAAAGAGAGTCAAATGCCTTCTGCCTATTCTGATAGCTGCCAGTTTTCTGCATTTCAGTGTAATTGCAGGCTATTGGTTTTCTTTTCTTTTCTTTTTTAAACAACAATAAAACACAAGGGATGAATTAACTTTATTCATCAGTATAATCGCTTATGGGTGTGACTTTAAGCACTGAAAAATACCTTTTCTTTTTTTTTTTTTTTTTTTGAGTTGGAGTCTCACTCTGTCGCCCAGACTGGAGTGCAGTGGCCGCTCCCGGCCACCGCAGCCTCGACCTGCTGGGCTCCGACCTGCTGGGCTCCGGCGATCCTTCCGCCTCAGCTTTCCGAGTAGCTGGAATTACAGGCATGCGCTACCACGCCCGGCTGATTTTTTGATTTATTGTAGAGATGAGGTCTCGCTGCCCAGGCGGGTCTCGAACCCGCGAGCTCAGGCAATCCACTCACCTCAGCCTCCCAAAGGCACGGGATTACAGGCTGAGCCACCGAGCCCGGCTGAAAAATACCTTTTCAAGGCTATTGCTGAGTTGGGAAGAGGGATTGTGAATAGGGTAAATTGAAATACCTAAGTTTCTTACTAAGGTTCAACTCTTCTCAAATAAATGCTTCTCAGGTTCCTGTGAACATTTGGTTAACTTCCAGAGTTCTAAAAGGTCAATTCCGACCACTTCTGCCAGTTTTATTTCATTATTTTTTTGTGGAGAAATTTTTGGAGATTATTACTTTGCCATTTTCCTTGACATCATAAAATTTTTGTTAATATGTCCAAGGATCAGAAGAGGTGCATAGAAAATGTGGAAACTTAACCAGAAATTTGAAATCCACGTTTGCTATAAAGATTTTAATGTAAGATGGCCTGTCCCATTAAATAATATTATTGCTGTTTTTAATGTTTTAATAACTTGTCTTCTCTCTTTCAGATATATCCATCTGAGAGTGTTTAAACTAGTGTTTGGAAACTATCCTTACTACTTAATAACTATGTTCCTTGAGCAAGTTAACTAACTCTATTGTGTCTCTTTTAATATTTGTGGAAAATGGGAATAATGATTCTACCCTATAGAATTGTTGTCAGAATTGTATAAATCAATTTGTATAATCTGCATTCAATCAATTTCCAACATATATAAGTGCCATGTACATGTTATTGTTGTTGTCGTTAAATCCTGAACATCATATAGGGTATGATTCTGATTCATTTTGATGTTACATGGAATACCTAGAACCTAGAAGGAGCTCAAATAACTATTTGAGTTGAGATACACTCTCCATTAAACATGTGTTTTTTTGTTTCTATTTATTATGATAGTTGAAGAACCAATATTCTGTATTCTTAAACCAACTATAGAAATTATAATGTTGATAAATATTTGTTCTTGGAAAGCCAGGCAGTCTAATATTCTCATTTTTTGCTTTTTTAAATTAAAGAAAATACTTTATATATTTCTTGTCACAAATAAAAATGTACAGAAATGTAATTAGAAATTTCACAGTTACCATTTATTACAGCTGCCAATCATATCCACTTTTACTCAGCTTACCCAGACTTATGGAAGATCTGACTGAAACATACACAGACATGTGCACACATGCATGCATGCAAATACACACAGCATTTTTTAGCTGGTCTGTTGAGAAGTGAAATATCATTGAAATTAGAGGAAGATGAGAAAACAAAGGAGGACCGCACTGACATCTCAAGGAAATTGCTCATCTATTTGATATGACTGATATTTTACAGAAGCTGAGAATAGGACAATTGTATAAATTGATTACTTGAGTTAATTCATAGACTGAGCAATGCTGTTATATTTGAATAACAAATTGCCAAGAGGTTTGAGTTGGGTCAGTCTATTGTGGTAGTACCATCTTCATGTCCGTGCTGTGAAAATTAACATTGCTTGTGGGGTTTTAAAACAACCTAGAAGACAGTTTCATATGTCTGAAAGTCCTGGACAGAGAAAACATAGCATGGCCACCAAATATCAAAGCAAGGAAGTCAGCACTTTTCTACTTCCTCAAATCCTTGAATCTTGAAGAAGGTAATTAAATTTCAAAAAAAAATTTTTTTCCTACCCAGTTTGCAGTAAACATAAAAGCGATTACACTGTTAACCAGTGAAGAATAGAAATTTAAATAGGTTTTGATAAGTTGCTTCCACTTTAATATGATATCCATAATTTAATTTTGTGTCTTCTGACTTAATAACCCAAAATTAATGTTCTCGTTATCAATAGCAAGTATTTTAGTTGGGATGCATGTATAGATGTATTATACAGTTTTGTCAATAGATGTTTATTGATATTTTATACTGCATAATGATGGCTAACATTTATTGAGTATCTTCTAAATGCCAGGTACTTTAGAGATATTTGTGAATACTTAAAGTGACTATTATGTACTAGATAATATTCAAACAAGTACAGACAGAATAGTGAAAAAAAAAAGCAGATACAGGCCAGGCACAGTGACTCAAGCCTGTAATCCCAACACTTTGGTAGGCTGAGGTAAGAGAATTGCCTAAACCCAGGGGCTCAAGATCAGCCTGAGCAACTTGGTGAGATCTCGTCTCTACAATATATCAAAAAATTAGTCAGGCATGGTAACACGCTCCTGTAGTTCCGGCTACTTGGAAGGCTGAGACGGAAGGATCGCCAGAGCCCAGCAGGTCAAAGCTGGGGTGGCCATGAGTGTGCCACTGCACTCCAGCCTGGGCGATAGAGTGAGACTTCAACCCACCCCCACAAAAAAAGCAGATGCAATTCCGTATTTTCCTGTAGCTTCAATCTACATTATCTTATTAAGTTACTTCAACAAACTTATAAATTAAATATGAGAAAATAATGTATGAGAAAATTAAGTAAGACTTAATGAGTTTAAGTAACTGACCCAAGTTTACCTATTCAGCAAGTAATAAATCCAGGTTTGAAACCATGTTTCAAACCAGACAAACTGACTTCAAAATCTATGCTCCTGATTCTCTGGACTTGGCCATTTTTAAGAAAAACAATACTATTCACTTTTTAACCATAAATTGTGTATGACTGACAGTAATATTATAAGTAACTCATAAAAAAATCATAGTAGAAATGTAAGAGATATTCATTTAGATGAATACATTTAAAACAAATCTTTAACTTCTAGCTTTGGTCAAGATAGATTAAACCCACTATAGCCTATCTTTCCTATTGATTGCAATTAAAAACTCTGGGAAAGAGAAAAAAACTGCCTAAGCACTCTGAAAAGTTAGAAAATAAAAGCAAGTGGATTGAAAGAAAAAGTCAAATGAAGTGTAAACTTTCAGCTTCTGTGTGTTTCCTAAGTTTCTTTCCCTCTTTATCTTTCAGCTGTGGAATGAGAGCAGGCTTTATTGGGAAGTATGCAACAATCATGTAGAGCAAAAACTAGGCGAGAAAATTTATTCTTAAAAGGACAAGGCAAAGGTCCCTTGTAATTTAGAAGGTGTATGGAAGTCCTTCTTGCTTTATTTTATTTCTTCTAGCCTTGCCCTGAGGCAGCTGCAATCATACTGCAGTCATGGAAAATGATACCTGAGACTCTGACAGAAAATCCGTTACTCTGGATACAGAATCTTGGAAAGGGGACTCTGTAGGGTGAATGTGAAGAGAAACTCTATAATTTGTTATTTTTATTTTTCTTACTGCTTCACTTTTTAGCCAGAGGTCAAAGGAAAGGATTCCCTGAAGACTAGATAGTATGAGGAAAATTCTTGGAAGGGGAGAGATGTATAAAGGGTTTTTGTAATTTTGTATACAAACCAATACATGCCCTAGGCTGAGTCACAAGCTCTGCATGTGTGGAACAAGCCCAAAGAAGTAAAGAAAGTCTTTGATGATTGAAGTATAATTTAAACTACCAGTCAAATCCCAGATGAACCTCTGAGTGGCTCATGCAAGAGACAGGCCCAAAGACTATGGCAAAAGCTTGTACGTTGAATAATAATAATGTTACTGCCTACTAAATTCAAGACAGACAGAACATTGATCTCAAAGTAAATGGATTGGCTGTCTGATAAAACGAAAATGTCAACATCCTCCATAGGATCTTAACATAGCCTAGTGTCTCACAGCATAATTTTTTAAATGTTCAAGATACAATTTAAAATTACTCAGCATACAGAGAACCAGAAATATGTAACCAGTTCTCAAGGAAAATGACAAATTCCAACCTCAAGGTGACTAAGATGTTGGAGTTATCAGACAAAGATAAAGCAGCAATTATAGACATCTTTAATGAGATAAATATAATTCTCTTGAAATAATTGGAAAGAGAAGTTTTCAGCAAAGATATAGAAATTATTTAAAAGAGGGAATAAAACAAATTTTATTTTATTTTATTTTATTATTACTTGACAAATAATAATTGTGTATGTTAGATTTTATATGATTCATTGTGATGTTTTGATCTATGTTTAAATTGTAGAATGATTAAATCAAGTTAATTAAAAAATCTATCACATACTTCTCCCTTTTTGTGGAGAAAACATTTAAAATCTACTCTTTTAATAATTTTGAAATACACAATGTCTTGTTATTTATCATAGTCACCAGTCTGTGCTATAGAATCCCTAAAGTTTGCTCCTCCTGTATAACTGAAATTTTGTACCCTTTCATCAATATGTTTCCTTTCTTCATTCACTCCCCTCTTCTAGTCTCTAGTAGCCACTATTCTACACTCTACTTCCATGAGTTGTTTTTTTAGTTGTTACATAAAGGGATTGTGCAGCATTTATCTTTTTGTGCCTGCATTATTTCATTTAGCATGTCCTTCTGTTTCATCTATGTTGTGACAAATGACAAGATTTCCACATTTTTAAGGCTGAATAGTATTCCATTGTGTGTATATATCACATTTTCTCCATCCATTCATTCAATAATGGTTTCTGAGTTGATTCTATATCATATCTAATGTGAATAATGTTGCAATGAACATGACAGTGCAAATACCTCTTTGACATACTGGTTTCATTTCTTTTGAATATATACCCAAAAATGGGATTGCTGAATTATATGGTAACTCTATTTTTAGTTTTTAGAGGATTCCCCATACTGTTTTCCATATGACTATATTAATATACATTCTACCAGCAATGCACAAGAATGCCCTTTTCTCCTCACTCTTGCTAAATATAAATTTTAGAGCTGAAAAACACAATATCTGCAATAAAATTTTACTGTGCAGGCTATATAACAAAATGGAAATGAAATATTGTAATCAGTGAACTTGGTGATAGAGCAATACAAATCTGAGAAAGAAATAAAGGATCTTTTTTTAAGTAAATAGAGACTCAGGAACCTGTGGGTCAGTAGCACAATGTCTAACATTTGTTTCATTAAAGTTCTTGAAGGAGGTTTGAAAAGTTATTGCCCAGGAAATATTTGAAGAAATAATGGCTGACAATTTCCCAAATCTGAAGGTTTCCTGTTGTCTATATTCTTTTTTCCTTCAGATTAATTTTCTAGGTTCATTAACTGGGTAATTCACTTCTATTCTGCCTGGTAGACAATTTTAGTTTTACTATTGAAACTAACAGCATTTTTATGATTGTTCATAAAAAACAAGTCCAACAAAAAGAGTTTCATGTTTATCTTTCTTTGTATTTCAGTAAAGACAAATTTGGGGCATTTCAAAAACAGAACTTGGAGGTAGAAACTTTTTCGGTAGGTCTAGAATAATTTGAAGTTTTCTCTAGAGTTGTATATTTGGTTTCTCAATTTTTCTGCCTATATCTCAGTGTTTCACATCACTCAGTGGGTATTAACATACATAGTTTTATTAGGAGTGTGCACCTCTGAGCAATAACCTTAAATTACATTGATTTTATAATTTTCATAAGACAAGTTATCAAGCAATATGGAATGAGCTATGGAGAGTCAGGTAATAGAACTGAGTTTTAGAAGACATAGAGCTAGATTATATTTACAGAATTCTAGCTTTGAACTAACGTTTTAATCTTAGATTTGTATACCTTTATTCTGAAAACTAGATAACAAAACAATTGATTTTCTGCTCCCAATTCATTCAGAATACCAAACATAAATTAGCTAGTTGTATTTGAGAACAATGATTAATCATCAAGGTCAGATAAAAGAACTGACATAAATATGACAAGATAGTCATGCAAGTGAACAATAGCATATGTGTAGTGAAAGTCAAGACCATAATTCTCAATTAAGGTGCTTTCTATTTCAAGGGGGACAAAAACATGTAAATAGCTCACAAACTTGCATAACACACAAATCATAGATTGGAATATGATTACAAAACTTTCCCAAAGATGAACAAAAGCTTTTTTGAGGTGCAAAGACCTCTGTCTCTAATATTTTGCATTGCCCCTAGACTGATCATAGAAGCCTACAAGTTGAGAAAAAAATGGTTTGGATTGTCATATTATTCAGTATAAAAATCATTTATTGAGTGTCTAATTATATTTTAGGCAATATAGCACAATGACTCAAGGGAAGTAGATTTGATTAATTCTTGTTTGACAAACCTGAGAGAGTTTTATAAAAGAATTGACTTTTGTCCTGGTCATGAAACATAGGCAGGGATTTTAGGGATGGTGTCCCAATCAAATGACATATCTTTAGAAGGGACACAGAGTCAAGAAAGAATAGAGAATACTTAGGAGAAGGATATTCCAGGACTATATTTTCAGAGGTTAACTCTGAATGGAATATGAAAGCTAGAGAAAGAAATTAAAGACAGTGATATTCCTCTTTAGTTATGAAATGTTTTAAACAGTGTATGACATTTTCCTTGGCTTTTAATCTATCTACAGACAATAGAATCAGATTATGTAAAAAAGAGAGAATTCTGCCGGGCTCGGTGGCTCAGCCTGTAATTCCGCGCCTTTGGGAGGCTGAGGTGAGTGGATTGCCTGGTCCGTGGGTTCGAGACCCACCTGGGCAGTGAGACCTCATCTCTACAATAAATCAAAACATCAGCGCATGCCTGTAATTCTGGCTACTTGGAAGGCTGAGGCAGAAGGATTGCCGGAGCCCAGCAGACCATGCAGAGTGGCAAACAAGCTTTTGAAATAGTGTACCATGTACACAGCCAAAGAGTTGCAAAGGGCTTGGAATAACAGAAAAATGGTGAGCTATTTTGTATGTCTTACGTTTTTCATGCATGAAAAAAGTGGCCCCAGATGAATTGGTGCAAGGTGAACTGAGGTCAAATGCTGTTAATCCTTAAATGTCCAGGAGTTTGATCTCATCTTGCAGGTCTATGAAGTTAAGTAGGTAATTTTATTAGAAATAAAAATAATATGATTGGTCTTACACTTCCTAATACAAAATAAATTAATAAAACAAATGCATTCATGCTATTGGAACAATAGATTGAACAATAGTGGTGTCAAGCTTGCTCCTAATTGGAGGGTTAGTTATTAGCTGTCGGTTTTTAACAATCCACAGATATAGTATACTATTTAGTTGCTGGAAAGTTGTACTTCAAGAGCATCTTTAACCAGCACCTTTAGTCCTTCTTGTGCCATTATGTTCTGTAGATTGCATTAGGCGCCAGAATTCATTTAAGTCAATAGCCTGTGGAAACAGCAAATGCAATTGAGTCATCTAGTGAATTTGCCAGACCTGTCCTTAATATTTGTGAGGCCCAAAGCATGAGGAAAAATGTTAGTCCACATAACATATGTATACATATCTAAAATATATAAAGATACTAAAATATTAACTACTAAATAAAATATGTTCTATCCTCCTATGTTGACAGATATACCTGCATAAACACCTGGAAAGCCAGGTTCCAATTGAGAATTTGGGGATTTCTTGGAGTTCCATACAATAATGTATCAGTGTGGGTGAGAAATTTTTAAGCTCATCTTCTCATCACCAACTACATTCAGCACTTGAAGAAACTTTTATATGAGAGACTTAATATACAAATAATCAATGGCCAGACAACATATGACAATAAAACACAAATCCACAACTTTTGCAACAACCACCCTGTAAATTCAAACCACAATCTCTGTAGCAGTCATCCGAGAATGTTCAGCTCTTAATTAATGATTGCCAGTTTCCCTAAATTTTGCCTTCACTTCCTAATCAGGACCAACCAGAGAAATCAAAATATGTACCTCAAACTGAACAAGTAATGTACCCTGCTTCTAGTTAACACATCTAACAGCTTCCCCATATCAACAACCTCCCGTCAGAACACATCTGGAATCTTCCCTTTTTCACTATAAAGTTTCCTCATCCCTCTGTCTTTTAGTCTCTGTTAAACCTAAGTGATTGTGGCTGACTTCCTTGCTATAGCAAGTTCTGTATGAAAAGCCTCTGCTCTCATTTGAGCTATCTTCATTTATTTCTATGGGTGTGTAAGTGTGGATACTTGAGCTTGGAAAACAATGCTTTATCTATACGTCCCACACACAGTGACTCTATGATCACCCTGTATGCCTCAGGAAAGGTGGCCTGATTAGACTATGGAAGTAGGTTGATCATCATTTGAACAAGTATTTCAGAAATCTGAGTAATTGGAGTATTGTCTAAAAAGGGCATGGGGGGGCATTCTAGTAAATGCACTGCTGGTATTACATACCTTTTGCCCCACGGGGAGAGGTACAGTTATAGTAGGGCCAAGGAAGGGACCATAGGCCCGGGGAAGGAGGCTATTTTTGCTTAGGTGACAGGGAGGGTGATATTGACATGCGTTCCAATCATTTTGAATAAAGGCTTCAATTTGACATCTATAGAAAATGTTTACAATATGATTTCATCCAAATGTAAGTTAGAAAACCTCCTTAGTGCTTCTCTAGTGTCCTGTGGCACCCTCTATAACAGCATTGATATCCTCTTGTAACACGTTTGTTTGCCTTATATGCCTTTAAAGCAGGAATCTTACTCATCATTGTGCCCTGAGGGCTAATATAGAGTCAGAATTCAATAAATTATTATTTGTTCATGAAAAGGTATCAACTCTATGAAAAAAATTCTATAGTAATTCATAAAATGAAGTGACAAAATGCCAATCTGGCTATACCTACTAGGTTCAAAATATTTCTGCCTATGGCAGAGAAACCTTGTAATTTAAAATTATTTCCTTACCGCCATCAATTCCAGTATTCAAAGCTTGCAGGAAAATACATCTATGTTTTGAGGAGGAAAATATTCTCTTTTTTTATTTGGCTGGATAATTAAGAGAAAGCCTGAGAATTCTGAAAGGGATAGTATAATAATAGTTTGAGGACTTTTTACCCCAGTTGTTGATTTTAAACTGTCTCCATATGTAAGGCACCTAGTGAGTATTAGCCTGATAGGCGCAATATACATGAGAAATATTTCAAAAATGCAATTCTGGAGCCTAATAATAAGATTTCTTTTTTCTTTTTTTGAGCTGGAGTCTCACTCTGTCGCCCAGGCTGGAGTGCGGTGGAACACTCATGGTCACTGCAGCCTCGACCTACTGGGCTCAGGTGATTCTTCCGCCTTAGCCTTCCGAGTAACTGAAACTACAGGCACGTGCCACCACACCCAGCAATTTTCTGATTTATTGTAAAGATGCGGTCTCGCTAAGTTGTCCCGACTAGTATCAAACTCGTGGGCGCAGGCAATCCTCTCACCTTGGTCTCCCAAAGTGCTGGAGTTATAGGCATGAGCCAACATGCTTGGCCTAATAATAAGATTTCTACAGTTATGTTGTTGATGTTTGTCTTTGTTGTTATTGATTATATTTATCGGTTTTGTTGTTTTTAGTAGGTATTATTTTGGGGACAATTTAAATGTGCACAAGTCTTCTGCAGACACATTGATTAAAAATTAATTTTACATTATCTTAACAAGCAGGTGCCTTTTATGGAATAACAGCAGGCTTACAGTGTCAACTGTAAGCACTTTCCCAGGCTCCATTTGAAATTTTATGAAAAATTACAAGAATCCTGACAATGATATTCCCATGGGAAGAGAGAAGGATAAAACCACCCCTACCAATTTTGGTCCTGGATAAAGCTAAGACAATAGCATTTTGAATCAATGGCATAGCACAAAAGAAAAAAAAACTGATAAATAGCTTCTCATTGTTCCAGAATTATAGTGAACAGAAAGTTGTAACTTAATAAATCAGAATCTTCTTATGGAAATTATGTTTTCTCTGGTTATTTCCTCTTTAGAAAGGTGACAAAAGTGTACCTGGCCTTGTGGATTAGGAAAGAACCCTCAAATATTAAAAAAAAGAAAAGAAAAAGAAAAAAAAAACTCCTCAAAATATACATCTATGTCTTCATTTATTCTGTAAAGTAAATTCTTTCCTCTTAACCGGTAAAGAAAATGTAATAGTGCATTTCCTCCGTTTCCGAACCTCCTGCATTGAAAGGAAGCTGAACCATTTATAAATACAATAAAACCTCAAATAGCCATAAAGAGTAAAGTATAATCAGAAGTTCATAGAAATAGTTATTTACTGAGTTGCATACTACGAAATTACGTAAATGCTTACTGAAAGGAAAAACAATTCCTTCATCTGTCTTTTCTCCAGGACCACTCCTTTTCTATAGCTGAAACGTGTTACGGAGAAAACTTGCAATTTCTTCCTTTTGGAGTCAGAGTCTCACTCTGTCACCCAGGCTGGAGTCAATGGCATGGTCATGGTTCACAGCAGCCTCCACCTCCCAAGTCCAAGCAATCCTCCTGCCTCAACCTCCCAAGTAGCTGGAACTACAGACCCATGCCACCATATCCAGGTAATTTTTTGACTTTTTGTAGAGATGAGGTCTTATTATGTTGCCTAGGCTGGTCTTGAACTCCTGGGCTCAAGCAATTCTCCCACCTCACTCTCTGAAAGTGTTGGAATTACCGGTGTGAGCCACTAAGCCCAGCTAGAAAGCATGAAATTTCATTAGTATTGAATTTCCAGTTTTTAACACTCAATGCGATTGCCAGATTCTTCTTGAAATCAGGCTAAGATATTCATTGTAATAGGAAAACTTCCTCAGTAACTGAAAAAAAAATGCAAAGATGTTTAAGACCATGTACTAAATCAAATCCATGTTGGCATACAGATTTGGTGAAAAGGGTATAGACTTGAATAGAGAGATCTGACTTTTTGTCCGACTTCTGATGCCACATAGCTATGGGACCCAGGGAAAAATTACTTGTCTTTGTTTATTCTCAGTTTCTGTATATTCGAAACAGACAATACGAAATTGCCCTTTCATATTTGCAGTGTAGTTATAAGAAGATATGTATAACTAAAATTTTGATTGTCATTTGCTTTTCTCACAAAACACAATGCAAACACAAATAATCAATAGAATTTAAAGAATGACACACTGAATCAAACCAAGAATCCCTGTAATAATTCTCTAACAGTGTCAAAAGAGACATTCTTTACACATACTACATAATAAGAACCTCAATACATTATATCCTAAATATCACTATTTTTTCTACTAACAACCCATTATGAACCTATTCATAAGTATTCTTTTTAAATTGCCCTGAATTTTTTAAATTTTTATTTCCTCTTCCTTCATTTTTTCATTCCTTTCTCCCTCCCTTCCCTCCTTCCCTCCTTCCTTCCTCCTTTCCATCTTCTTTCCATCCTTTTTTTCTTCCTATACTTTTCATTTCCAACATTTGCTGAAGACCTGCTACTCTCCTAGGTAACAGAAAAGATGCAAAAGAAGAGAAAGAAATGAAATACTAGAAGGCATTTAAAAATGAAACACGTTGTAATTGAAAGCTCCATGTATTTCTACTTGACTGTATCTATAGTTGTAAAGGAAACAATAATGAGAGATAAAGCTAGACAGGTAGACCTGAGCAGATCATGAGCAGATCATGGAGTAAGTACTCTATTCAGAGGTTTTTATTTTATTCTTTGGCTGATAGGAAGCTAATGAAAAATTTTAGCCATGGGAAAAATAATACTTTTTAAACATTTTAATTATTTCAACTGTAAGGAAGAAGCAAGATAAGTAAAAATATTTGGCAAGGAAATCTGTTGTAAGAGTAATCCAAGAACCTGGCTGACACATGATAAGAATATGACCTGAGATTGATGGAATATGGAAGGAAAAACAAAAGGAAAAGAATAGACTGGATGCAAGGTATGAGAAAAAGAGAATTGAGAAAGAATACAGGAGAAGATGCAGTGTGAAAGGAAAAGAAAAGAGCTCAGTTTTCAGCATGCTAAATTCGGCCTGTCTTTGAGCCATCAGTAAGGAGAAAAAGATAAGAATTAAGAAGTCAGATTTCAGCAGAGAGATATGCCTTAAGATAGAGTTGCAGAGGGTATCAACATAATTGTTGATAGGGGTATCTAAAACAAAGTCACAAAAATTGATGAAATTGCCTAAATTCAGTGAACAGAATGGGGCAAGCATAAAGGACAAAATAAATTAGTAAGTTAATTATATGAGACAGGCACAATGATTTGTTCACTTCTGTGTCTACAGATGCTGGAACAGAGTCTGAGATATGGAGACAAATCACATGTTTGTTGAATGAACAAATTATTTAAAAATGAATGATAAGCATCTGTATTCAAGGACCTGAGAGTTCTTTACATATGTGGGCATAATTATGATGTTTCACTTAAATCTCTGTTCTCTGCAAAAAGATCCCCGGTTCCCTCTATCACCTTTCCTATGTAATTTTAACACCTTTTGTTTTCTAGGTCCCTGCCCTCTCAAAGGACTATTTTATTAATGTTTCTCTACTGCATTTTCTAAGGTTCTTACAGTTAGAGGTTTTATATTTAGGTCTATGATCCATTTAGAATTAATTTTTGTGTATGGGGATAGGTAGGGGTCTTGTTGAGTCATGTGTTTCTAACTACCCACTTCTCTATATTGTAATTTCATTCATTTTCTATGCAATAAAATATTATTGAATAATTATTATTTATAAAACACTATGATGGCCATAATCTTATATCTGGATATTCTGTGAAGATTTTTTTCAAAATGTAGTTGAAATCCTGATTCGCTATGTCTATAACATACTCTTAATCTACTAATCTAATAATACTGGCATATTTAATTGCCTTTTTATCATAAGATCACAAACTCTATCACTTGAAAATCTTGAATTGTCAGTTAAGTATTGTCATCAGCATACGACACATTTACTTATAACACATGCACTGAGAATAAATGATGCATAATGTAATAAGGCTTAATTGATTTAGTTTTATATTATCCTTTTTTTCTGATATCAGCACCATGGCACTCTAATAAAAGAGTACAAGAAAAGTCTATAAGACTGTTAATGTAGAGTGAAAGAATAAAAATGAACAACCACTTACTGTTCGTTGCCTAGGATCTGTCTTGATTAGCATAGAGTTGAACTAAATGGAAGAATGTGAATAATAGCTGTCTATACAAGACAGGTCCTTTGCTTGAGCACATACTTCTTAATATAATAGACTGCATTTGAGTAGCTAATTATATTTTTGTCCAAAAATGGTGTTATGATTTGGATATGGTGTGTCCCCACTAAAACTCATGTTGTAATTTGATCTCCTTTATGGTGGTGTTAGAATGCAGGGCTTAGTGAGAGATGTGTGGGTTATGGGAGTGCATACCTCAAAAATAGATTCATACCCTCTCTCTGGGGTGAGTGGGTTCTCGTTCTCATGGTAATGTTTAGTGTCCAAAAACCAGATCGCTAAAAAAAGTCTGACTTCCTTAGTTTCTCTCTCTTGCTTCCTTCTTCACCTTGCGATCACTTATCACATGCCTGCTTCCATTCCATTCTCAACCATGAGTGGAAGCAACATGAGATCTTTACCAGAAGCCAGGCAGATCCTAGGGCCATGCTCCTTGAACTTCCAGGCCAACAGAACAGCAACCTTAATAAATCTCTTTTCTTTATAAATTACCCCGCTTCCATTATTCTGTTATTGCAACACAAAATAGACTGAGGCAGAGAGATATTTTAGAAATTTCCTCAAGGTGCCGTTTCTCAAAAGACTACAGTCTATCCTCTGTAATGTCGTTCTTTTGTGTTTTATAGAGGCCCTATATCATGGTCTTAATTACATGTTCTTTTTTAAAAAAACTTAATGTCAATGAAGCACTATGCAAGTCTGATAATGAAAGGAAAAACATGAATGGATTTAGAAAGGCCTAGGGAATTAAAGGAGAAGCTATTATCAAGAGGAAGATGCCTATTTCAGTGGAGCTTACAACTTTGATGTAGATAATATATAAAATACTTGTTCATCAGTTTACAATAAAATAGAATAGAGCATGTTCCAGAATTTACAGGTACCAAAAATAACTGAATTTTATTTATCTTTTTCACTCTCCCCCTAAAAAGCCTAGGTCAGTCTTTTTCCATTTCTAAATAATAGTTTTATAATGAAAAAAAAAAACAATACTCCAAACTCTTGCAGAAGCAGAAAATCTGTTTTAATGCTTGAATGATCACCTCTAATGATTATGCAAAATGTTTAAAATCTGCCCCCTTTTTTTTTTTGCTCTTGCTGTACCTTGAATCTGCAAGATTGTTTCCCACATAAGCATGCAGTGCCAAACAAGTTTAGACCCTTTTTTGGTACAGTGTAAGAAGGAGACTTGTATTAAAACTTGCAAAACCTAGGATCTTCCATCTCAGGTCAGAAAGCCATGTCACTGAACATGTTTAAATAAAGACCTAAATGCAGATAATTCGTTACATAACTGAATATAAGACAGAGCTTCCACCTATGAACTCTGAAGTCTCAAAATCTATGCACAAAACAACTTTGACATGAATGTCATGCTTCCTCTTCAAAAATGGGGAAAAAAACAATTATTGTAAAAAAATGTCATATTCAAAATATGTGGAAAACATTAATAAGATTTAATACTTACATATAGTGTTTGAAATATGCCAGACTTTGTGTTAAAACTTTACATATATTAATTCCTTTAATTCTTACAATAGTACCATAATCACTTTCATATTACAGGTGAAGAATATGAGGCATAGATACATTATTCAACTTGCTCAGGATCACAGTCTCTAAATTACAGGCTAAAAATCGGGGAAAATTAGCTTCAAACTTCATGCTGTAAAACCACTAAACTATATTGTCTCTAAATGTATAGCCTAGGAATAGACTTGGTTCTATTAAACTCAAGCACTAAAATACTGCCAACTATTAAATAGTTGTAACATACTTGCTGTTGGGGAAGTAGAATAGTAAATTCCTACAATGGTGAAAGTCACAGGAGAAATAATCTTTTGAGCTGTTTTCTGTTCTGACGGCAGAAATAAAATGAAAATCTCAATCTCTCTCTCTCTCTGTCTCCATATATGCATATATATTCATAAAAATCTGATTGGAAAAGGACAAATTGAGCTGGCCAAGTTCCTGGCTATTTAAATAGAAGCTGACAATTTTTTAAAGCAGAGACAAATGTTAGAAATGGTGTTGTTTAAGGCATATTTATTTATGACTGTGGAGAGACATTTTCAGAGTTGAAGAATTTCTTCAGAAAATCTATTGATGACAGTTTTGTTGTCAGAAGTCTTATATCTATGTATAGTCAATCTATTTTTTGAAATTTGTTAGGTATGTACTTATACATTTCCATTTCTTATTAAGCACAATTATATGACTCAGACAAAATCTAAATGGTATGAATTGATTTCATAACTCTGAAAAATTAGTTTTCATTACTGAGTTAAGACTAGTGACCTCAGTGGGAAATGTAACTTGTGGCAAATGTAACTATTAGTGAAGAACTGGAACTGTCCAGACCTTTGGGCATAGCATTTAAACACGAAAGAATCAGTTTCTAGGGAGCATAGTGTGCAAAACCAACGTATTTAAGTGAACAAAAATATCACACTATTGATATTTATCACCATTGCTACATAATATTCCTTTTTAATTTTTATTGTGATAGAATATGACTGATTTCCCAACGTTTTGAAGTCCATGAAACACTTTGACAAGTCAAAACAGATTTGAAATGTCATTTTAATTCCATGTTAAAAGTACTATTAAAATTGTTTTCTTCTGCTAGTGCTTTGATTTCATATATTTTTGAATTATTGAAGTAATTAGTGACCATCTCTTTTTAATAACAGTTACCAAATAATCATTGTTAATGTTCTGTATGAAAGTTATTTTTAAAACAATACCTGGTCAGGCTCCCTGGCTCAGCGTATAATCCCAGCACTTTGGGAGGTCAAGGTGAATGGATTGCCTGAGCCTGCGGGTTTGAGACCAGCCCAGGCAACTTGGTGAGAACTTATCTCTACAATAAATAGAAATTAGCCAGCCTTGGTAGTGCATGCCTGTAGTTCCCAGCTACTTGGAAGATTGAGGTGGAAGGATCCCCGGAATCCAGCAGGTCAACACTGGGGTGGCCGTGAGTGTGCCACTGCACTCCAGTCTGGGCGGCAGAGTGAGACTCCAACTCAAAAAACAAACAAACAAGCAAACAAAAAACCCAATACTTTAGTGGATTCACTGAAAATAAAAAGCTAATATTAGTAAAATGACTTGCTTAACCATTGTTCTTTCTTTACTATTATATTAATGAATAAACCTAATTTTGGGGAAATTAATTCACTACACATTCTACATCCATAAGAAAACCAGAATGACTGACTATAGTCTTAAACAAAAACACATGTATGCACACACACATAATGATGATAATAATAATAATTAGCAAAGGAATAAAAAGATATGGTGATTTATCACTGATTATATTAACTATGTGCTATAGCAAAGTAATGCCTCAAATGCACTTTAAAGGACATCTTTACAGACAGATAAATTAATGTTGTTGTAAGAAAAGGAAAGAAACAAAATTAACTAACAAGTTGTAAGCTCTGATTGACAGCTACTGTCATTTGTATTTTCTACTATAGCTAAATGGTAGCCTAATAAAGCTAATCACTAGCTTCCCAGGTTATGAAAGTTGGCCTATGAGGTAGATGACCTCCCACGTTACCACTGAATTTCAAACCTTTTTCCTGCAACTGTTTTTATTATATTCAGGTGAAAGTTACTATTTAAGTTAAAACCATTGGTTGAGTTATATTCCAAACCAAAAACATAAAATAAGATGGTTTTTATGAAAATATATTCTAATTCAGTAGCTTTCAAACTGTGATTTACAGTGCCTAAGAGTTCCAGAAATGTTTGACCTAAATTTTATTTTTTAAATATTTGTCAATTAATTTACCAATTAATAAAAAATACACATTCAAATGTAACTTATATAAAGTTTTAACTTCTTATTTAGACTTTCATTCTGCTAACTTGAGTTGTCAAATCAGCACAGTTTTCTGCAGACCTGGAAACAAAACATTTCACAATATCTCTAGAACATACTTGAAAAGTTTGCAAGTGTAGGAAGTTTATGGTGTTGACAAGGCCTTAAAAAAAATACCTTATTCGTGATCATGAAAATAAATTGTATAAGCCAATCTATGACTATAGTGTGTAGAAGTCACATTCAATTAAATGCCCAGCATGGCACAGGAACATCTCCTCAGCACATATTTGATTTAATAATAAGTGAAGTCAAAAAATGAAAGAAGTAAGACATTATATTAGTTTTAATTTTTAATGGAAATGCTATTTCTTTTTCATCCCATTTAAATACTTATAACAAGAAATTAAATCAGTCGTTGAAGCTAATATCAATATCAAGATATCAAGATTGCAAGGCAAGTTTTTTGTAGCAGTTATCATTTTCAGCTACTTATCTCAGTAAATCAAAATTTGTTAAATTTTTAACCAAGAAAAATGCAGAGATAAATTAGATGTAGAGGCATGAAAACAGCCTAATTGTTTTCAACAAAAGGTATTATACTTAGTAAGCATATTATAATTCATGTATATTTATATATTTTATAGTACTTTGGGGTGACTATAAAATTTAATTTGAGAAAAAAGTCTCCACTGCTGTAACTTTGTTAAACCTTTGCTCCAATAAAAAGAAAACTAGAATTAAAACAAATTTATCAGATTATTGGAAGATAGAGCAACAGCAACAGTATACTATTTTAATGTCTTCAAATTCTAAATAAAAAGAAATAGAGAATCTATATAGCTATAAATGCCTACGGACAACATTTACAACAGAATAGAAGCAGGTGGCCTGTGCAAGATGAAGAAGAAAGCAACAAGGGTGGTATCCAATAAACTTTGAGGATGGAGAACTTTGAATTAATTAACAGATATTTATTGGAAAATACAGCAGGCCAATTTGAGAACAGCAGCTGAAACTGGAAAGGGTTCTTCCCTCTGTCATATTAGGTGAATGTAAACAACCCACAGTGAAAAGAATTGAATAAGCTAGCATAGTTTCACTCTTATGAACTTTCATTACTGACATGCTATATCTTACTTACAAAATAGACTCTATACTGAGGAGTAACTTGTGGAAGTATAAATTGATCCAGATAGGTACAACAGAGAAAAAGAAGCTATATCCAGATGGGGGGGGGCGGGGGTGGAGAATAGAGCAGGAATTCTCAGACAGAAAGCAATCATATTTTTTAACACTATTTGAAAACAGCTGGAGAGAAAAATGTGTTAAATTTCTAAGAACTTTACTAAATCCTGCCTTTTAAGAAATTTGAAAAAACTAATTTCAAATAAATTTCCCAAAATTATCAAGATTAAAACCTATATAAAATAAAATTAAAAATAAAAAAGACTACACAGTTATTATAAAAAATAAGAGAATGATCAGAATAACTTCCCTATTGATAACTCCAAAATACTTTTCCCAAAAGTAGATCAAAATAGTAAGCTACTATTTTCAAAATAAATGAGGAGAAAATTTCTATCATTAATAATTATACACTACGTTAAAAAAAAAAGAATTGTAAAAACTCAGAAAGGAAATGACAAAACTTGGAAAGAATTACAAGAAAAAATTGTTTATGAAATGATGCTAAATTGAAAAGGACTCCAAGGGCATGTAAACAAAACAGCTAATGTCTTAAAAATAGAAAAAAATAAACACAGAAAGCAATAAAAATAATTGGAAAGAAAATTTAAAAAGTTAAAAGTGGACAAGGAAAATCGACACATACAAATATTGAAAATTCTTGGTGAAGAAAAGCCAAGTAAGGGAACAGAACAAATACTAAAAACTCTAATTCAAGAAAATTTTTTCAAAAAAGATTTTAAACTACATACTGAAAGAGTACACTGCGTATGTAAGAATATTGATACAAAATGACAAATACCACAATATATTCCAGTAAAATTATAAACTTTAAAGAACATAATATTCCTTGGGGAAGTGAAAGAAAAGCATTTATAAAGGAAAGAAAATTAGATTATCATTAGTCATTTTTTGACAGCAGCAGTGTTCCTTTCCTAAATAAACTACAGTAATATTTTTAAATACTCAAGAAAAGAAATGTGTTCCAAGAATGTTATATCTATTAAAACTAACATTCAAGTATAACGGCTATAAGCATTTATCAAAATACAAGAATTCAGGTAATATTATGCCCTTGAATCCTTCCTAAGGAATGTCAATGGAGAGCAAGTTTCTTATAACCAAAATGATTAATATGCCTTAACATAAGAATAGGTTTTGAGTATTTAATATTTAGTTGCCTGCAGAGCTAAAGCTGAGTACTAAGAGGAAAAGACTGTATTATGTGATGGCTATATGCTTTGACAATGTCTACACTCAACTATTTGAAAAATAAGTGGAAAATAAGGAGAGTGCTTGAAAAATATTTTAATGCCTCAGAAATCTTATTAGGATTTGTGCTAATATTGTTATTTTGATACTAGTGTATATAATCAGAGATTTTTTTTTTTTTTTTGAGTTGGAGTCTCACTCTGTCGCCCAGACTGGAGTGCAGTGGCCGCTCCCGGCCACCGCAGCCTCGACCTGCTGAGCTCCGGCGATCCTTCTGCCTCAGCCTTTCAAGTAGCCAGAATTATAGGCATGCGCTACCACGCCCAGCTGATTTTTTGATTTATTGTAGAGATGAGGTCTCGCTGCCCAGGTGGGTCTCGAACCCGCGGGATCAGGCAATCCACTCACCTCAGCCTCCCAAAGGCGCGGGATTATAGGCTGAGCCACCGAGCCCGGCTATAATCAGAGATTTTTTAAATGAGTAGTATAGCATATTCTAATTTTATCATCCCCATGTCCTTATGAAGCAAAATTTTTCATTTTGAAAGGAAGGAGAGAAAAGTGTTACAGAAAAAAGGTAATTAAAAACTCAGTAACCTCGAATGTGAATATGATATATACTATATAAATATATATTACATAGTGTTATATATGTATAAAATGTCCTTAATTATTCTCATGAATTGATATTGATATTCTTATCATAATCAAGGATACAAATATACATATGCCCAAGAACCTTCTAGTTTAGTTGAGTAAAGGATTAAGGTATGGTCCCAAATCAATAACAATGAGCAAGCCTAGTGCTCAGACTGTAGTCTGAAGTGTCATGTTTCACTAATAGGGCATCTTGGAGAAATGGCTGATTTCAGGTTTAAGGGGAAAAAAATACACACACACACACACACACACACACACACACACACACACACACACACACATACAAACGATGAGACTGGAAATTCTTGTAATGCCAGATAGCATGGAAGCTACTAGGGTCATTTCAAAAAAACTTAGGAGCCATCTTGAAGAGACCCTGATTGAACCAAAGAATATGGATGTGAGTACTAATGATTACAAAGAGTTGAGCCTCATGAGAATATGTTTAAATTCACAAATTATACTGATATTTAAAAAGAATAAGTCACATTTAGAGGATAATAGAGAAATAATTTATTAACCTGAAAACTGGTTTAAAAATTAAAAAAGAGAAACTCAAGTTTCGCTTTCCTGCCTTTCCTTTATGTACTGTAACACTAGATCACCAAATAGAAAATGAGGGAAGTTATCTTTTGATAAATGTATCCAGAAAAATTGAACAGGAAATCACACTAGGGCATTTTCTTTCGCCCAGGCCAACTCTAGTATGTCTCACTTTCTTTTCTTCCTTCTGTCTCTAATAAACTTTGGTTAAAAAATTAGAATATTTTTATTTTGCAAGCCCCTATGAACGGATATAGGTATTAAATATCAATGACTGTGTGGAAGACCAGAATGTACTACCTAAAAATCTAAAGTATTATTCAGCTGAAGGCAATTAAGGAGGAAATACAGGAAAGCTCTCTGCCCTTTCCCAATTCTCCCAAAAGCAGCACATAGATTTGCAACAACAAAATATATTTTGTCCTCTTTTCTACCAGAAAGAACAAACGTTAACTACCAAGAACAACTTTAGACCTTTATTATCTGGAGATGATACCAGAAAAATCTACATTAACAAGCTTTACTAACTAGTCTTTATCTGCCATTAATTTGCCTTTCCATAAATTGCCTCCTCAGAGACTCAAATTCCTTTTCTATTGTCTTGTCACTTCTCTAAAAAGGTACTGTTCTTTGTTGAAGATGCTATTTAATCTGAAATTCAAAGCTATATCTTCGAGAGCTATTAATTCCCTGGGTAGCTCCCATGTGTATATAAAATATATATGTAAATTAACTTCTCTTTGTTTTTCTCTTGATAATCTGTCTTTTGTTACAGAGATCAGTCCAAGCTAAGAATATATGAGAGCTAAGAAAAAAAAATATTCTTCTTTCCCTACAACGGTCAACATTAGAACCAGAAATTTTGTACCTCCTAAACTCTTGCATATATACTACCTACATATGCCTCCTGTACTCTTACATATACATTGCCTATTCTCTATCCAAGGGGATTAAATTCAAGTCTGATTTAGGCTCTAGATCCAGCAGCCAGTTTGCAATAAATCTAAAGGACAGAGGAACATGATGAACTTCATCATGAGTTATTGAATCACAAAATTTACACTACTGGATACATTAACTCTTACACATCAAATGGCCAGAATTCTTCAAAGATACATTTTAAAGAAATGTAAGTATTAGAAACTTACAGAATGCCACTCTTTTTAACACTTGTTCTCATTTGTCATCTCCAAACTAATTTCATTTGCATATTAGTGATGTAAACTTTTAAAAACATTCTCCAATCTGTGATATTGGTGGATTTTATAACCATATCTTGCATATTAAGGGTTTCCTTTCTTTTTCTTTTTAATTACCCAGTGTTATCATATTAAAATATTTCATTGACTTTCTGTTCCTTTTCTAACTACCTTTTATATCCCTTTTCCAGATTATATTATTAGGGCCAAACCACTTTCAAACTCAGTCTGTTTTTCATAAATCTCTTTATCTTCTCTGTTCCTGGGTGTCACACCCTCCAGTTATACTCTGCTATGAAGAATCTGGGAGAAGTGAGGGCATTTACCACAACCCAGCCAATTAGGACTCTGAAAAGCTGAGGTTTTCAGCAGAATTTGAGAATAATATCACAGCTAAAAATCATAACAAGTTCACTATTGCTACGGTCTGAATGTTTCCCATACAACCCCCAAATACATATGTTGAAATCTAATCCCCAATGTAGTGGTATTAAGAGGTGGGGCCACTGGAAAATGATTACGTCATGAGGGCTCGGTCTTTATGTGTGGGGTTAGTGCTTTTATAACAGAGGCCTGAGGGAACTTCTTTTCCCCTTCTGCCATGTGAGGACACATAAAAATGCTATCTATGAAGAAGTGAGCCCTCACCAGATGCCAGACATGCTGGTAACTTGATTTTGGGCTTCTCAGCCTCTGGAAATGTAAGCTATGTTTCTGTTGTTTATAAATTAACCATGACTAAGATATTTTGTAGCCCAAATGGTCTAGGACTACTGTATAGGGCCATTAACCATACAAAATTCACTTCTGTAACAAGGAACTTAATTCTTATGTGTTAGGTCAGCACTTTATTGCTTTTTATCAATGGCCATTGCAAAAATGATAGAGCAAGAAATAGATTTAGCATAACCTCTAAAATAAAAGATCAAAATAAATATATGACAAAAATATAAGTTTTGGTAAGAAAAAATAGGAAACATTTTAATATTGTTTTCATAAATGGAATTAGCAATTCAATCTATCTCTATGTTTTGAAAAGTAGTATCCAGAGCCACTTTAACTCTGATTTTTTTTTTTTTGAGTTGGGAATCTCACTCTGTCAACCAGGTTGGAGTGTAGTGGCATGCTCACGGCCACCGCAGACTCAACCTTATGGGCTCAGGAGATCAGCCTTCCAAGTAGTCAGAACTACAGGCATGCACTACCATGCCAGGTTAATTTTTTGGTTTATTGTAGAGACGAGAGGTCTTACCAAGTTGCCCAGGCTGATCTCAAATCTGTGGGCTCAGGCAATCCTCTCGCCTCGGCCTCCCAAAATCCTGGGATTACAGGCTTGAGCCACCTCTCCCAGCCTTAGCTCTGATATTTTAAATGACAAATGAAAATGGACTGTTAATACCTATACCTGTGTTTGTGAGAGACAGAAAATAACAACTTTTCTCATATTGTTCTCAAATAAATGTGAGTTGAAAATAAGTTCAGAGAATATCTGATGAATTTTCTTATGAAGTTCAAAATATATCCACTAGTGAAGGGAAGGTAAAAATTGTCTCAGGCCATCTTGGAAATTTAAATGACAAAGGGAGGGCAGACCGTTCACCTATACTTGTCTTTCCATGTGATTCTGAATCATATTACTGAAGATTTTTGTATGAGCTAAGAAAAAGAAAATTAACTGAGTTGTGGAATTTACTATTTATTATCATATATTGTTCTCTTCAAAATATTTCCTTTTTACTACTTGGAAGGCTGAGGCAGAAGGATCATCTAAGCCCTACAGGTCGAGGTTGCAGTGGCCATGAGCGTGCTCCTGCACTCCAGCCCAGAAGACAGAGTGAGACTCCAACTCAAAAAAAAAAAAAAACTTTTTATAAAAAGTCAGCTTGTAGCCGGGCTCGGTGGCTCAGCCTGTAATCCCGTGCTTTGGGAGGCTGAGGTGAGTGGATTGCCTGAGCCCACCTGGGCAACTTGGTGAGACCCCATCTCTACGATAAATCAAAAAACTTAGCCGGGTGTGGTAGCTCGCGCCTGTAGTTCCAGCTACTTGGAAGACTGAGGTGGAAGGATCACTGGAGCCCAGAAGGTCGAGGCTGCGGTGGTCAGGAGCAGCCACTGCACTCCAGTCTGGGCGACAGAGTGAGACTCCAACTCAAAAAGAAAAAAAAAAAGTCAGCTTGTTAATCATACTTTCTTGATGATTCAGCAACATGATTTAAAATGAGCTGTTTAAAATTAGATTTTGTGAGATGTAGAAACAGTGAAGGCAAAAGGGGCTTTAAGTCAGGCAGAACTAAACTGAATTTTGTATCCTGTGTACCTTGGCGAGTTACTTAACCCATTCCATCTCAGTTTCTTCTTCATTGTTAAATGATACATTGCGAATTAATTGTATGCAAAATGCCTTTCAAGGCAGCCTACATAATAAATGCTCAATAAATTATTACTTTCATTTTGCGCAGTTTGCCTTGAAGTTAAAAAAATACATCTGAGATAGTTATAGTTTTTAAATTATTCCAGGAAATGGCAATTGCACTTCAAACTTCCCTCATTTCATCTTTTCTTAATCATCTTTTCTCAATCATGAAAATAAAACATAACTATACATTTCCTCAAATAACATGCACAAACAGCAACTTAATTAAAAAAAAAAAAACTAAAACTAAGAGACTGTTTTAGATAAATAGAGTAGTAGTTTTTTAGTTTTGGGATTTTTTTATTGCTTTCTCTCTTTGTTTAAACTACCTTTCTTCCTTGCTACTGAGAGCCTGGGCTTCCTTCTACTCTATAAACCTATACTATAATTTCAGGCTATTTATTCATTTCAATATTAAGTGCTAGCGACATTCTAGGAATATTTACTTTAATTTTGAACTTTTTGTCATTAAATATACATGTTCACATGTGTTCAGATTCACAAGATATTTTTCAGTTGTGCTCTGTTTCTGGTAAGAAGAGTGACTATGGAGTCATAACCAAGTAAAATCAAAAATTACTTTTTGGAGACAAAAAAGGATATATTTCAAAGATATCAGTATATATCTATATATGTATATCGGCTTATTTATCCATCTATTTATCTGTCGTATTTAAGTTTATTCCTTACCTTTAAAAATACGTCATCTTACATTAGAATTTGTCATGTGCTCATGATAAAATTCTGTAGTGAGCATTTTCAGAAATTAATAAATCCCGTACCTCCACTGTAAATAACAAAAAGTAAGAATAAAGTTTACTTGACAATAAAATGTTTCTTCGGATAGTTAAAAGTAGAAAGATCCAAATTCTTGAACATGTTACAATTATTTTCTAGAATTTCCAATGTGAAAATAAAAACCATCCTTTTCAAAAGGCACATACAGTACCTCAAAGGTATTAATTATCTTAAATTTGCAAGAATTAAGAACACAGTTAGATGCCAAGTTGCTATCAGGTGCTTCAAACTATCTGTCATACTGCTAACAAAAGAACTATTTTTATGATATGCATTTTTTTTCCTGAAAAGTTGTACCATTCAGCAAAGGAAAAGAATCTAATAAACTTTCCTAAACTTTTGCATTTGGTATTAAAGAAATGTGAATAGCAATCGCATCCTTAAAATCTGCATATTTAATGCAATTAAAGATATCTGGTAATATTTCTTGGTTTGTTGTTTGGTTTTCACTTTTCCTGAGGTTATAGAAGCTTGGCTGCCTACTGCTTGTTAAACTTTGCTGCTCTCCAACTGTTTGAATTATAACATTCCTGATTTACTAATGGCACAGTTTTTTAAAAGCCTGTCGTAAGGACTTCTAAGCTTTTATGTGCTAGGTGAAAGTTCAAAGGTAAGGATATTCTATTGCTCAATATCTGCTCGTTGCTTTAAAATTATTCTTACTCTCATCTGTTAGTCCTGTCTTATTGCTCTTGATTTTCCATCTTATTTTTTTAATTTGTCTACTTTGTTTCAATTCTTTATTCTATATTTATAATGTTTACCTTTTTGGTTTCTGACCTATATTATTTATCTGCAACTGTATTATTTTATTATTTTTAAAGTTTCCATTTTCATCTTCATTATGTCTTACAGTTTTTTAATGCTATATTTTATTTGAAATATTTGTAGTTTTTCATTTTGTTTTAATATTAAAACTTTAGTAATTTTTTATTTTAATAATATTTCGTTTTAATGTTAACTTTATTGATTAATCCCCGTTATGATTTTATTATATAATAAATAGAAATGGGCCTACAAAGATGGGATTTGTGGGGTTAGGTCACATCACAAACAGGAAAGCTGTTCCTTCTTCTAAACTGCCTCAAACTACTTATCTGGTTCCCTACCTAGGATGATGACACTCCTCTCTGTGTGTATAACAAGAAAACGGCACTACTCTTAAAATAACAAACTGCCCAGACTTTAGATGAGGAACATCTTACTACAAGATTCGTAGTCTCTCATTTATACCTTGAGCACATGTGATCTCAGACAACTTTGAAAAGGAAACAAATGATGTTATTATGCCATATAGAAGTTTTGGAACATAGTAATTTATAACATCGGGCTACTTATTATTATTATTATTATTTTGAGGTGGAGTCTCACTCAGTTGCCCAGACTGGAGTACAGTGGCTGCTCCAGGTCACCGCAGCCTTGACCTGCTGGACTCCGGCGATCCTTCTGCCTCAGCCTTCCAAGTAGCTGGAACCACAGGCGAGTGCTACCATGCCTGGCTAATTTTTGATTTATTGTGATATGAGGTCTCACCAAGTTTCCCAGGTGGGTCTCGAACCCGCAGGCTCAGGCAATCCATTCACTTCAGCCTCACAAAGCATGGGATTACAGGCTGAGTCACTGAGCCCGGCTGGGCTACTTTTTAATGTATTTGCAGTTTAGCTAATCCCACTATTTTAGATAGTTGTTACTGAAAATATTTAACAAGTGGACTAGTACATGTGTCAATCAGGTTTGGGAACTGGTCTATCAAAACAGCCTCCAGGTAAAAATCCAACAAAGAAAGAGAACTACAGGCCAATATTCTTGATAAACATAGATGCTAAAATTCTCAACAAGATTCTAGCAAACCAGATCTAACAACACATCTCAAAAATCACCCATCATGACCAAGTAGACTTCATCCCCAGAATGCAGTACTGGTTCAACATCCAACAAGATCATAAACGTAATTAAATACATCAACAGATGTAAAGACAAAAACCACATGATTATATCATCAGACATGGGAAAAGCTTTTGATAAAATACACCAACCCTTCTAGATAAAAACCCTGGAACATCTAGAACATCTAGGAACATACCTCAAAATAGTAAGAGCCATCTATGAGAAATCCACAGCCAACATACTGTTAAAGAGACAGAAATTGGAACCATTTCCCCTGAAAACCAGAACAAGACAAGGATGCCCACTCTCACCGCTCCTGTTCAACATAGTATTGGAAGTCCTAGCTAAAGCAATCAGACAGCAGAAGAAAATCAGGGGTATCTCAATAAGAAAAGAGGAAGTTAAGTTACCCTTTTTTGCAGACGACATGATTCTATATCTCAAAAACCCAAGAAAATCTGTCAAAAAACCTCCTTGCACTGATAAAGGACCTTGGCAAAATCGCAGGGTATAAAATAAATGTGCAAAAGACAGTTGCATTTCTATACACCAACAATAAACAAACAAATCCAAATAAAAAACACAATCCCATTCACAATAGCCACAAAAAAATGAAATACCTTGGCATCTTCCTAATCAGAGAAGTCAAAGACCTTTACAATGAAAACTACAAAACAGTGCTCAAATAAATGAAAGATGACACAAACAAATGGAAAAATATTCCATGCTTATGGATTGGAAGAATCAACAATGTTAGAATGTCCATCCTACCCAAGGCAATCTACAGATTTAACAGAATACCCATTAAATTACCAGCAGCATTCTTCTCAGACCTGAAAACGACAATACAGGAATTCATATGGAATCATAAACAATCACAAATAGCCAAAACAATCCCCAGGAAAAAAAAGCAGAAGGTATAATAATATCCCCAGACTTTAAACTTTATTATAACACTACAAAAATAAAAAAGAGCTGGGCTTGGTGGCTCAGCCTATAATCCCGCACCTTTGGGAGGCTGAGGTGAGTGGATTGCCTGAGCCCATGGGTTCAAGACCCGCCTGGGCAGCAAGACCTCATCTCTACAATAAATCAAAAAATCAGCCGGGCGTGGTAGCGCATGCCTGTAATTCCGGCAACTTGAAAGGCTGAGGTGGAAGGATCGCCGGAGCCCAGCAGGTCGAGGCTGTGGTGGCCGGGAGCGGCCACTGCACTCCAGTCTGGGCGACAGAGTGAGACTCCAACTCAAAAATTAAAAAATAAAAAAGAATCTAGTATTGGTACAAGAACAGGCATATAGACCAATGGAACAGCATAGAGATTCCAGAAGCAAACACACAATTTCTCAACCAACTCATCTTTGACAAAGCCTCCACCGTCTACCACTGGGGAGAGGAGAACCTATTCAGTAAATGGTGCTGGGAAAACTGGCTGACCACATGCAGAAGATTAAAACAAGACCCCTCCTATCACCATACACAAAAATCAACTCTAAAAGGAACAAAGACCTAAACATAAAACCTCAAGCTATAAGAACTTTAGAAAATGCAAGAGACACCCTTATGGAAGTTGGAACTGACAACCGATTTATGATCAAAACTCCAAGTATACATGACATAAGAGATAAGATAGACATGGATATTCACTAAACTGACAATCTTCTGCAAAGCAAAAGAAACCATTGAGAGAGCAGGTAGACAGCCCACTGACTGAGACAAAATACTTACCAACCGTATATCTGACAAAGGCCTAACATCTAGGATCTATATGGAACTCAAACGTACCAAGAAGGAAACAACAAAACAAAACCGCCCCATTACAAAGTGGGCAAAAGATATGAGTAGACATTTCTCAAAAGAAGACATATGAGCCAACAGATACATGAAAAAATGCTCAGCCTCACTAGTCATCAAAGAAATGCAAATTAAAACCACACTGAGATACTGCCTAACTCCAGTTAGGATGGCCATCATCAATAACTCAAAAAGCAACATATACCAGAGAGCACGCAGCGAAAAGGAAACACTTCTACACTATTGGTGGGATTGTAAACTAGTACAGTCTTATGGAAAACTGTGTGGTGATTCTTAAAATATCTAAAAATCGACCTCCCATATGACTCCACAATCCCTCTACTGGGAATATACCTACCCAGAGGAGCTCAAATCACTCTATGAAAAAGATATCTGCACATGCATGTTTATTACAGCGTTATATACAATAGCAAAAACATGGAACCAACCATGCTGCCCACTGAAAGAGGATTGGATAAAAAATGTGATACCTACACATGATGGAATATTATTCAGCCATAAAGACAAAATTATGAACTGGCTGCAACTTGGATGGACTTAGAGGTTATAATACTGAGTGATCTATCACAGAATCAAAGAACCGAGTATCACATGTTCTCACTCATAAGCAGAACTTGAACAACTATAGTAATACTATAAGAAAGGGATTGGCAGTAGTGGGAAACTGTCAGGGGAAGGGAGACACACCACACCAACAAAGGTACCTCGCATAATGAACATTTGTATACGTAACCTTGAATTGTACCCCGCATATTTAAAATAAAATTTTTTAAAAAAAACAGCTGCCATATACATATTCAACATATGTATACATATTAAATAATTAGTATATCATAAGTAACATATACTGCCTTATCAGGGCCCTATATACTTCTTCTGAGGATAAGAGCTAAAACAGACTTAGAATTCTTGGGGAGGAGATAATGTAATCTGCATCTGTACAGTAACTTTATTAATTTTTGAGAACAGTTAATGAAACACCTAAATTAATCTAGAAGGTCAAGATTGATAGCTGGGTGTGGTAGCATGTACCTGAAGTTCCGGCTACTTGGAAGGCTGAGGTAGAAGGAGTGCCTGAGCCCATCAGGTCAACGCTGGGGTGGCCATGAGTGTGCCACTGCACTCCAGCAGTGAGTGAGACACCGACTCAAGAAAACAAAAATAAAAACAAAAATAAATTGAGAAAGTCCTGTTTTCACAACTATGCAGTTTGGAGGTATCTTCTGTGAAAGTGTAAAGTGGCAGAGGATAAAGGAGGTCATCCTTTTCCAATCCTTTGTTTCCTAAAAAAACAACCAGATCCTGTTCTAGGAAGGGTAAGCCTATGAAGAGTCATAACAGCAAGTGTCTAAGATTTTATATAGTTTTCTTCCTCTCTAAATTTTCTTATAAGACATAAGTTTAAGTAAACTTTCTCTCCATGAAGGCACTAATTCAACTAATATCCAATCATACTGAAATTATACCTCTTATCTAGCCTCACAAAGGATCATATCCTTCTCATGAGCTATAATCATTAATTTACCTAAATGACAGTTTTTGAGACTCTTCTTTTTCTCAGTTTCTTCCAGAAAGCCTACCCACTGGTCTATTTCCATAACTTAGATGTACTCTAAGGAGCTTTTCTTGCCATATGTAAGGCAAGTAGCTACACCAGAAAAATAGAGAAACATATAGAGAAAAGAGTAAAAGTCTTTCTTCATGACTTCTTCAGACTTTCGAGACTTTTCCTGTACATTTATAATATTATATATAAGGAAGGAATGAGAAAGAGACACATACACATCGATAATGGTGCATTCATATTGAAACATAAAAGGCATATAAATGATATAATACCAAATAGATGACTTCTTTTTCTCAAATTGATATATATTATAGACTTTTCTCTAACAAAGTGCAAATTAGATCTGCTACATTTTTTGATGTTTTCATATAATTTTGGAGAATAGGTGTATTTTGACAGTTAATTTCGAGTGTACACATGGCTAGGCTATGATGCCCCATGGTTTACTCAAGCACCAGTATAGCTGTTGCTATGGAGTTATTTCTTAGATGGGATTAGCCTTCAAATAAGTAGAGTTTGTGTAAGCAGATTACTCTCCATAATGTGGATGGATAATATCCAATCAATTGAAATCCTTAAAATAAAAGACTCAGAAGAGGAAGGAATTCTGCCTCCAGGCTACCTTAGAACTGATAATACAACATCAACCGTATGAGAAGGTCTAGTAGGTCTGCCTTGCAGATTTCAGACTTCCAGCATCTACAATCACATGAGCCCATTTAAAAAGAGTAAGCAATTCTCTCTCAATCTCTGTCTCTCTTTTCTCTGCACACACACACACACACACACACACACACACACACACACACACACATCATACTGATTCTGTTTCTCTGGAAAACTCAGAATGCGTATGTGCCAAAAAGTAGTCTGCCATACTATAGAATATTATCTTCATATAATTTTAATTCCCTTCATATTCCTCCCTCTGTTTCATAATTTTGTACATTTTTATTGCTGAAGTTTGGTTTACTGGTTTTTGGACTATAAGCAGAGAATGTGATTTCTACATATCTCTACATTTGGGTAATTTATTAAGATAATTTATTTGTTATATGCACAACTGATTTTTGCATTGTAAATAGATCATGTGCATAAGAAAACAACATGTTTTCTGTTTATATGATATATAATTCTAAATATGCATCAATTAACTTAGACTTGCTCATTGAATAGTTCCATTCTCTATACTCTTTCTTAATTCTCATCTATTTTATCTGTCAATTTTTAAAAAATATACAGTGATATACTATAATGGCATATTATATTAAAGAATCAAATTGCATAAATATTGACTGTATAGTTAGCATATTTATAGAATATCTTGGGATGGAAAGATACACAGCCTTCTATTAAAATATAAAATGTTTATCACTAAAATAACATCTCTTGGGTAGGAATAACCCTGAAGCTAAGCTCTCAATATCTCCAAATTAGTTGATATAGCAGGAAAATTGATCTAAATGTCTTTAAAGCTTTAAATTTCTGATTCAGCATAAAGTGAGTAAGAAAACTGAGAGTGTGTGGTGGTTATAATATATTCTATAAGCTTAAAGATCCTCCGCCCTTTGTTTATGGAAGAATGCTTAAATAACATATAGAGGTTATTTAAATCAATCCTTTTTTTTTTTTGCTGAGTTCTGTTAGACTTGAGTAGAATCTGGAAATGATCTAGCATATACAAATGTAACCCTTTCATCTCTCTGATCTTTGTCATATTGCAAAATAAGAGCAATTCATTTGGATGATTTTTAAGGTCTTTTGCACTATAACATTCAATACTTGTATGGTCCTAATATGAGGTTTTTAGAAAAAAATAATACATGAGTCATAGTTCATAAGCAAAAACTGCTGTTCGGAGTCTTTCTGCCTCTTTGTAAACTTATCAACCCTTTTTGCCTAATTGAAGGCAAAATATAAAAGGTCCATTTAAGAATAACTGAAGTAGTCTGAAATGTCCACAGTTAGTATCTCCGTTGGGTCTAGTCATTAAATATTACTGTACATTAGCTGATAGAAGTAACAAAATAAGCACTTAACACTCATGGTTTACTTTGTGCCAAATTAGTTTGTCAAATTGCATAGACGATATTTTACAAGTGATTTAATAGGATAGACCTCCAGGAAAGTGAAATATGAGGACTGACAATTAAGTTCCTGAACTTGCCACCATGCACTTATGTTGGCAACACTGTACAAACAACTCGGTAATGTTTCATAACCTTGGTACATCAGAGTCTCACAGCTGTGTTCATGTCTATGTATGGTGGTGTCTTGCTCAGTGGCATTCATTATTGTTGCTGCATGTTTTTGTGTGCTGTCACAAGAATGTCAAAGCTTGAATTAGAGCAACTAGTAAACATTAAATTTATTGTTAGATTTAGCAAGAGTGGAAGTGAGATCAGAGACATGTTAGTCCAAGTTTCTGGAGGTAGTGTCATGAATAAAAACGGCAATATACAAATGCATTAAGCGTTTTTCTTAGGGAAGAGAAAGCATCAGTGATGAAGAAAGGTCAGGATGCCCAGCAATGAGTAGAACATACCAAAACATTGCAAAAATATGTCAAATTGTGCATCGAAATAGTCAGCTGACTGTGGGAAGCATAGGAGGCTAAATAAACATTGATAGATAAACAGTTAGAAAAATCTTAACTGAACACCTTGGCATGAAAAAAGTGTGTATAAAATGGTCCCAAAGGAGCTGTTGCATCATAACAGTGCACCAACACACATAGCACCACCTGTGAGGGAGTTTTTAGCTAGTAAACACATAACTGTATTGGAACACGCTTCCTATTCATCTGATCTGGTCCCCATGACTTTTATCTTTACCTGAAAATAAAGGAAATATTAAAAGGAAGATATTTTGATGAAAGCAGCTCTGATGGCCTTTCCAGAAAGAATTCCAAAATTACCTTGACAGATGGACTAGGCCCTAGCATTGGTGCATAGTTTCCCAAGGGGAGTACTTCTAAGATGACTGTAGTGATTGATGTTCAGTAATGAGATATGTAGCACCTTTTCTAGGATGAGTTCATGAACTTAATTGTCAGATTCTGTATGCTCAAGCATTTGTCCTTAAATGAGTCTGTCATATAGCAATTACTTGATGGTCTTATTAAACATACAGTTTCCTAGGACCCAGTGTGAAATATTTTATTCCAGTATCTCAAAAGTAGGGCTTGAAAATCTATCGTATAACTTGTACTAGAAGTGATTTTGATATGACCAATATATTGAGTACCCGTGAGTACCATTGATAAGGAGCCTGGTTGAGGTGACAGAGGACCTGATGTCTGATGAGTAAGTTAAGGGCACTGCATATATTTGAAATCAAGAAAAATAAAAGACACGGTATACACACTTTAAAAAAAACTACTAATATTCAGCATCTCTCCAGGAATTGTTGAAAAAAAAGTTGTAGCCTGGAAGCAGAAATGAATTACTCTTATTTTGCACTCTTATTATTTAGGGATAAGTTTGACATCCTTATGTCCATGTCCTCTTTTACCACAAAGCTAAAGAGGTAGAAAAATCCATAGTAAGTTCTACTCTGAAGTCTTGTAGTATTATAAAGGATTAATAGCAAACATCCTAACAATGACCATTATGTGCCAGTCACATTGTGAACTGCTCTATGTAGATTAATGTAGTTCACTTTGCAACAACCCTATGAGATAAGTGTAACAAATATTCTCACAACTTTTAACCTTATCATGCTTTATTGAAACAAAAGGGGCCTTTAGTCAAAAAATTATTTACCTTACTACAATTATCCCCAGGTACACCCACCTGTATGTCCACCCATTGCCCCTTGTGTCTTGCTACAATGGAGAAAGTAGTGCTCCTATCAAAAAGATCTGTTTCTCTATCTATCTAGATATATACTAGTCTATGTATCAAAAATAAATTTCTTTATTTTGGCTTTGGATCAGATCTCTTATCATCTTTGTGAGGAAGTCACTTCTTTAGTTATTATTTCTTCAATGAATCATCAGCCTTTTCATTTCTACATGTTCTAAAATCTTATATCATAAAAATAGCTTTCTCTCAGTCATTTAGCCAATCTTCCTCCCCTCCACTTCACAACCAGGCTTTTCAAAAGACATATTAAAATTTCTATACTCATTTTCCATGTACTCCTCTGTGTTCCCTTACCTGGCTTCTGCATCATTTTTCTACTGAAGTGCTTCTATCAAAGTTGCCAACCAATGCCATGTTTCTAAACTCATCGGGCACTTTCTTTCCTCTCATTTCATCTCCCATTCCTTTTCAGTCTTCTTGAATGGCTCTTTCTTCTACATAAAACTTTGTAAAATATATGAAAGCTATGTTTTCAGTTTTCTGCTCTTCTATCTGGACAATGCTTTCCTAGGCAATTGTGTCCATTTCCTTAGTGATATGATTTCCATTTTACACATGATAAAACTGAGGCTCAGAAAAGTTACTTAATTTGTCCAAGGCTATATAAGTGGAGAATTAGAGCATAACACACTTCCACTTTTTCTCTAGAGTTCATACTTAATTATATGCTTATTTCCAAGGAGAAGTGATTTCAGCATATTGAGAAAGAACACGGTTCTGGAGTCATCTGACTTTACTTTAAATCAGTGCTCTAACATTGAGTAGTTGTATGACTATGAGTTAGTTACTGAATCTCTTTATCCTCAATTTTCTCATTTGTAACAGAGATAATAATGATAGTACCCACTTTATATGATAATTTTGATGAAAAAATGAGTTAGTACTTGTTACAGTTTTAGAATAGTGCTGCCACATAATAACAGCTCAATAATAAAGTATTATTATTTGATTTATATAGTTTTCCAATTGTTTTGTGTGACTGTATTATCATGTTGCAAACACCTTAAGGACGAGGATAACATCTAATGTTTTAGTTGACTCCCACACTCTATCACCACAGCATAGTTCAGAAGTCATGTGAAACACTAAATAAGCATGTGATAATTGAACATTTCACAGAGAATAAGAAGTATACTGATGGTGAGGCATTTCAAGCAATAACATAATCATTAAAAGAATGCAAACTGGGCCTTATAAGGCAACAATAAAATACTTAAAAATTGAGTATGTTTAACACAAATGTACAGATAAGGCAAAACTTGAAGATTATGCTGAAGTATCAATGGAACAAAGGTATACTGAGCAACCTACAGTATTCAGATATCTTAAAAGTGGTAGAAATTCAAAGAGAAAAATAAATACTGATCCTTTTGTATTTAACAATATATAATTCCACATTACCTAAATAAAAATATGTATTTCAAGAAAATGATAATAAAAGCCACAGATAGCAAGAAAATGTGTGCAAAAGATATTTGATAGAGAATGTAAGGTATTGTCTGGATGTAGACTCTTACATCCTTATATCTGATTTCTTTCTTCCTTCTTCCTCAGCAAGTGGCCTCTGGCCAAGGCTGATCTGTGAAGGATGTGCATATTTCCAGTAATGTGTCATGGCGTGCAAGTGATCAGGCAACACTGAAAACAACATAGGCCTCACTCTTAATCAATGTAATTGTAAGCACCAAATAGTAATTTGAATAGTTAACTTGCTCGATTATAAAACTGCTTGCTGTACTGTTCTAAGACATGGATTCTCCACTGACCAACCATCATCAGTAACTCCTGTAAGTTCTAATAAACCAATGTCTTCCCCTGCTGGACTCCAGGTGACTTCTTTGGAATAGGAAAACATTATGTGCAAGGCTTTTAGGATTTGGGGTGACCACGTTAAAAAAAAAAAAAACTTTTATCCTAGGCCAGACATGATAGCTCACACCTGTAATCCCAGCACATTGGGAGAATAAGGTGGAAGGGTAGCTTGAGAGCAGAAGTTTAAGACCAGCCTAGACAACATAGAGAGACTTAATCTCTACAAATAATTTAAAAATTAGCTGGCAGTAGTGGCATTGCACCTGCAGTCCAGGCTACTCGAGAGGCTGAGGCAGATAGATTACCTGAGCCCAGGAGATCTAGGCTGGGGTGAACCGTGATTGTGCCAATACACACCAGTATGGCCAACAGAGTAAGACTCTAATAAAAAAAAAACTATTATCCAAAATATACAAAGAAAATTCAAGAAAAAGGGAATGAAAAAACAGACTTAAAAATGGTTTAAAAAATCTGAAAAGATACCCTACCAAAGATGTACAAATAGCAAATAAATATATGAAAAATTGCTCAATATCATATGTCATTTAGAAATTGCAATTTGGATGCTGGGCAAGATGGCATTGGGACAAGTCGAACTGTGAAGATCTCCACAAAAGGTGGCTGCTGAAGGTGGTTCCACGTGCCCCTGCCACTGCTGCCACCACCTCCACAGGAGGGTGACTGCTATAGCTGGTCCTACGCAGCAAACTGCCACCACTACCACTACTGTGATGACTGCTGTGGTCACTACCAGGTGCTGAGCTGCTGTTCCCGCTGTGGCTTTCAGCTCTGGCCTGGGGAATTCCGGCTCTCTCCCCCACCCCAAACCACCGACGGGCATGTCAAACTGCAGCACCCGGCTATCTCACTGGTTCCCAGTTCCTGATGCTGGACACACACCATCATCACCCATCATAGCAAATCAACTGGAGGCCTGGATGAGTGGAGAGAGAGGATTGGGGAAAGCCAAGAGGAGTCCATTCCTGGTGAGGAGTCACCCACCACTGCCAATTTCCAGGCAGACTTGCATTGCCCTGCCCAGCTCCTCACAGCCTCCACCTTGTTGCCTAAGGTAATCTCGCCAAATCAGGAGACAGAAGCCCCTCCTCCCCTATGCTGATTCAGACACAGACAACTCAAGTCTGTGTAGGAGACCTGACAGGCAGCAAGGCAAGGGAGCTGACACAACCTATGAGTAATTCTGTCTGCCTGCAATGAGAGCAGAGTGGAGGGGTTAGAACTCAGAGCTGAAGGGACTTTAGACATTCAGGAAAGACCTTAGAGCTAGTCTGGTTTATTGTTTTGATTTTTTATTTTATTGTTTTGACTGTTTGTTTTGTTCACTTCTGTTTGTTTTTTGATTTAGACTCCCTGTTTGTGTAGGGGAAGAATTCATCAAAAGGCCTTATTTTACTGGACTGTCTTTGTGTGATTACTGGTATGCTGTAGAGAATTTTGTTTGTTTGTTTTTTACTCTTTTCTGGCTTTATGTCTCTTTTCAATCATTAGTTGATATGTCTGTCTGTTTTCCCTCTTACTCCTCTCTCTCTCCAATTTCCTCTTGACCCCTCCTTCCATTATTTTCATTTTTCTTACCTTCTTTTATTCCAGGGAGCAAACTTAAACCCCCACTATATGAACAGATTGTAAGGCAGTAGGAAGTAGGTTCCAGGGTGCCCATATACCTGTAGATGGATACTTGGATTTGCAGATAGATTCTGAATCATGGCTTCCTCCTCAATTAAATCTCAAAATTGCAGAAAGTATAGCCCCCAACCCACAGTCCAGCCTCAGAAGTGAACAAAGCCAGAGGATCCTCATAAGGAAGAACAAGAGATTGAGCAAAAAGAAGTAAAAGTAACCCCACCATCCCTAAAAAAACAATTAAAGAAGGGAGGTAAGGGGGGAGGAAAATCTACACAAATGAAGAAAAACCAAAAGAAGAATATGGGTCTCTCACAGACCCCTGGAGGTCAGACATTAAGGAAACTGATTTCAGAATGCAAACAATGAAGAGTCCCCAGAATGACTGGTCTCACACTGCAAAACCAGGTATCAAGACATTAATAGAGAGAATAAAAAGAATTGAGGAGAAACAAGAGGAAAATAGGAAGAAGTTGATAACTGAGATAACAGCAGTAAAAATACTGTGAAGGAAATAAATAACAAACTGATAAGCATGGAAAGCAGAATTAGCCAAGCAGAAGAAAGAATCTCAGAGCTTGAGGATCAAAATATATAACTCACGCAAACTGTTAAAAACATAGAAAAGAAGCTTAAAAAGATAGAACAAAACCTTCAAGAGTGAGTGATTACTTCAAGAACTGAACTTAAGAATAATTGACCTCCTGAGGCAGAAAGAGAGATAGACACCACCCTGGAACAAACATTCCTTTAAATTATTCAAGAAAACTTCCCTCATCTCATCAGTGATGCAAAAATTCAAACACAAGAGATTCAGAGAACCCCCTCAAGGCAAAAAATAAAAAGACCAACTCCCAGACACATAATTATTAGCCTAAACAAAACAGGTATAAAAGAAAAAATCCTAAAGGCAGCAAGAGAAAAAGGTCAGACTACCAACCATGGAAGAACAATTACAATAGCAGCAGATTTATCCACAGAAAGCCTTCAGGCTAGGAGAGCTTGGGGCCCAATCTTCAAAGTTTTCAAAGATAAACAATTTCAACCAAGAATAACCTACCCAGTCAAGCTAAGCTTCATCAGTGAGGGAGAATTAAAATCTTTCTCAGATATCCAATCCCTAAGAACTTACACTGCCTCTGGACCATCTCTACAAGAAACACTTAAGAAAGTATTAAACACAGAAGAAAAGGAAAAAAGAACAACAATGTTCTTCACAAGAGTACAGGAAAAAGATTAAAAACAAACATGAACCAAGTCAAAAGAAAGACAACAAACAAACAGGAACAAAAACAACTCTATAAGAACATCATGACAGAGATCAACTCTCACATTTCAATAATTAGCCAGAATGTGAATGAACTAAATGCACCACTGAGAAGACATAAAATGCCAAAATGGATAAAATATCACCAGGCAACAATATATTGCTTCCAAGAGACTCATCTCACTAGAAAGGACACTCACATGCTCAAAGTAAGAGGATGAGAAGCAAAATTTCAGGTGAACGGAACACAAAAGAAAGGAGGAGTGGTGATTTTAATCTCAGACAAAATACCCTTTAAGCTGCCAAAAATTAAAAAAGATACAGAAGGCCACTGCATAATGATAAAAAGTTCAATCAATCAACAAGAAATATCCAACCTAAACATATATGGACCCAACAAAGGAGTGCCAGCTTTCATAAAGCAGCTTCTAGGTAAATTTAAAAAAGATAATGATTCTATCACTGTATAGCTGGGAACTTTAATGCCCCATTCACAACCCTAGAGAGATTATCAGGACAAAAAATCAGCAAGAAGATCTGGAACCTCAGTGTGACTCGACCAAATGGACTTATTTGATACCTACAGAACACTCTTCCCCAATGACCACAGAATATACATTCTACTCATCATCACATGGAATGCACTCTAAGATAGACCACATCCTTGGCCATAAATCAAACATAAAAACATTTCAAAATATTGAAATTTTGCCATGCACCTTCTCAGACAACAGTGGAATAAAAATAAATATCAACACCAGCCGGGCTTGGTGGCTCAGCCTGTAATCCCGTGCCTTTGGGAGGCTGAGGTGAGTGGATTGCCTGAGCCCGTGGGTTCGAGACCCACCTGGGCAGCAAGACCTCATCTCTACAATAAATAAAAAAATCAGCCGGGCGTGGTAGCGCTTGCCTGTAATTCTGGCCACTTGGAAGGCTGAGGCGGAAGGATCGCTGGAGCCCAGCAGGTGGAGGCTGCTGTGGCCGGGAGCGGCCACTGCACTCCAGTCTGGGTGACAGAGTGAGACTCCAACTCAAAAAAAAAATATATCAACACCAACAAGGTTCCCCCAAAACCCACAAAAACGTGGACACTAAGCAGCATGATAGTAAGCAACTCCTGGGTCAACACAGAAATCAAAACAGAGATTAAAAGGTACCTGGAAACAAATGAAAATGAAGAAACATGTTACCAAATTCTCTGGGATACTATGAAAGCTGTAGTAAGAGGGGAATTCATATCTCTACAAATGCACATGAAGAAAATGGAAGGATCACAAATTAACAGCCTAACAAGTCACCTAAGGAAGCTGGAAAAGCAAGACTACCAAAACCCTAACTTCAGCAGAAGAATCCAGATCACCAAAATAAAAGCCCAAATCTGGAACATAGAAGACAAAAAGATAATACAAAAAATCAATGAAACAAAAAGCTGGTTCTTTGAAAGGATAAACAAGATCGATGGTTCCCCAGCTAGACTGACCAATAAAAAGAGAGACAAAGTCCAAATAAACACAATCAGAAACACAAAAGATGAAGTCACATCTGACACTGAAGAAATACAAAAGATTGTTAGAGACTACTGTGTACACTTATATGGATACAAACTTGAAAACCTCAAGGAAATGGAGGACTTTCTGACATCAAACAGCCTCCCTAGCTTGAAACAATAAGAAATCAAGATCCTAAATAGACCAATAACAATCCTGGAAATTGACTGTCATGAGAAAACTACCTACAAATAAAAGCCCTGAACCAGAAGGCTTTCCAGCAGAATTCTACAAAACATACAAGGAGGAACTGATACCAATCCTACTGAAAATATTCCAGGAGATTGAGAAAGAAGGAACTCTTCCCATATTATTTTATAAAACTAACATCACATTGATACCCAAACCAGGTAAAGACCCAACCAAGAAAGAGAACTACAGGCCAATATTTTTTATTCACATAGATGATAGAATTATCAACAAGATCCTAGCAAACCTAATTCGAAACACATCTCAAAAATCATCCATCATAACCAAGTAGGCGTCATCCCCGGGATGTAAGGCTGGTTCAACACTCATAAGACCATAAATGTAATTAAATACATCAACAGATGTCAAAACAAAAACCACATGATTATATTATTAGACGCAGACCTAGCTTTTGATAAAATACAGCACTGCTTCTTGATAAAAACCCTCAAAAACCTAGGCATAAGTGGACTATACCTCAAAATAGGAAAAGCCATCTACGAGAAACCCACAGGCAACATACTCCTAAACAGACAAAAGTTGGAGCCATTTCCCCTGAAAACTGGAACAAGACAAAGATACCCACTCTCACCCCTCCTGTTCAATATAGTTTTGGAAATCCTGGCTACAGCAATCACAGAAAGGAAGGCGATCAGGGATATCCAAATAGGAAAGCAGGAAGTCATCTTATTTCTCTTTGCAGACAACATGATTGTATACCTTGAAAACCCAAGAGAATCTTTCAAAAACCTCCTTGCACTGATAAAGGACTTTGGTAAAATCTCTGGTTATAAATAAATGTGCAAAAAGCAATCGCATTTCTTCACACCAATAATAAACAGAACATCCCCTCCAAAAAAAATCCAATCCCATTCACAATAGCCACAAAAAAAAAAAAAAAAAGAAAATGAAATACCTTGGCATCACCCTAACCAGAGGCGTGAAAGACCTTTACAATAAAAACTACAAAACACTGCCTAAAGAAATCAAAGATGACACAAATAAGTGGAAAAATATCCCATGGATTGGAATAATCAGGATTGTTAAGATGTCCATCCTACCTAAGGTAATCTAAAGATTTAACGCAATACCCATCAAATTACCAGCAACATTCTTCTCCGATCTAGAAAAATCAATACAGGAATTCATATGGAAACACAAACAACCAAGAATAGCCAGAAAAATCCTCAGAAAAAAAAAAAAAAGCAGGAGGTATCACACTACCAAACTTTAAACTTTATTATAAAGCTACAATAAACAAACAGCCTGGTATTGATACAAGAACAGGCAAATAGACCAATGGAATAGAATTGAGATTCCAGAAGCAAAACCTCAATTTCTCAACCAACTCATCTTTGACAAAGCCTCCACCAGCTACCACTGGGGAGATGAGAACCTGTTCAGTAAATGGCGCTGGGAAAACTGGCTGACGACGTGCAGAAGATTCAAACAGGACCCCTATCTATCCCCATAAACAAAAATTAGTTCTAAATGGATCAGAGACCTAAATATAAAACTTCAAACCATAAGCACCTTAGAAAATGCAGAAGACACCCTTATGGAAGTTGGAACTGGCAACCAATTCCTGAGCAAAACCCGAAATGCACAGGCCATAAGAGATAAGATAAACAAGTGGGACCTCATTAAACTGACAAGCTTCTGCAAAGCCACAGAAACCATCAAGAGAGCAGGGAGACAGCCCGCAGACTGGGAAAAAGTATTTGCCAACTCCATGTCTGACAAAGGCCTAACATCAAGGATCTACAAGGAACTCAAATGTGCTGAAAAGAAAATAACAAACAGCCCCATTTACAAAGTGGGCAAAAGATATGAATAGACAGTTCTCAAAAGAAGACATATGGGCAGTCAACAGATACATGAAGAAATGTTCAGCCTCATCAGTCATCAAGGCGATGCAAATTAAAACTACACTGAGATACCACCTAACTCTAGTCAGAATGGCCATCATCAATAACTCAAAAAATAACATGCTGGAAAGGACGTGGTGAAAAGTGAACACTTCTACACTGTTGATGGGAGTGTAAACTAGTACAGCCTCTGTGGAAATCAGTGTAGCAATTCCTAAATGTTCTAAAAATCGACCTTCCATAGGACCCCGCAATCCCTCTGCTGGAAATATACCCAGAAGAACTCAAATCACTCTATAAAAAAGATACTTGCACACATAAGTTTATCGCAGCGTTGTTCACAATAGCAATAACATGGAACCAACCGTGCTGTCCGTCAAAAAAGGACAAAAAAGGATAAAAAAAACGTGGTACATACACACAATGGAATATTATGCAGCCATAAAGAAGAAAAAAAACATGAATTTTGCAGCAACCTGGATGGAATTAGAGTTTATAATACTGTGTGATCTTTCACAGAAAGAAAGATCTGAGTATCACATATTCTCCCTCATAAGTGGACCTTGAACAACTACCGTAATACTATAAGAAAAGGATTGACAGTGACCAGAAACTATGGGGGGCATGGACAGGGAGGAGCAGGGAGTTGGGATTAACGGTTTTCAATATCTGCCCGGGGGAGGGAGGATATACCTCATCAACAAGGGTAACTGCACAATGAATATTTGTATACCTAACTCTTAATTGTACCCCACAATTTTAAAATAAAAAAGTATATAATAAAAAAGGAAATTGCAAGCTAAAACAGTAATAGGATACCACCACACATCTGTTAGAATGGCCGAAATCCAAGAATCTGACATCACTGAATGGTAGCAAGGATGTGGAACAGCAGAATCTCCCATTCATTGCTGATGGGAATTGTAAGATGGGACAGCTACTTTGGGAAGTGGTTTGGCAGTTTTTTACAAAATTAATTATACTCTTAGGATACAATCTAGCAATTGTTTCCTTTTGTATTTACCACATACGTTGAAAACCTATGTATATACAAAAACCTGCAAAAATATTTATGGCAGTTTGATTCATAACTGACAACACCTGGAAGTAATCAAGATGTCCTTCAGTAAATGAATAGGTAAATAAACTGGCATAGCTAGACAAGGAAATATTATTCAGCACTAAAAAAATGAATTACCAAACCTTAAAAATACATTGTGGAAATTTAAATGTATATTACTAAGTAAAAGAGTCAATCTAAAAGGGCTATCTATGTATTACATGATTTCAACTATATGGCATTCTGGAAAATGCAAAACTATGAAGACAGCATAAAAGTCATTAGCTATCAGGGATTACGGAGGAGAAAGAATAACTAAGCAAATAACAGAGGACTTTTAGGGCAATGAAATTCATGTGTATGATACTTTACTTGTAAATATTTGTCATTGTAAAATTTGTCCATCCCATAGAATGTACAACACCAAGAGTGAACCCTAATGTACATTACAGACTTTGGGTGATAATAATGGACTTCAGGTGATTATGGGATGTCCATGTAGTTACAATTCATTATTGTAACAAATGTGTCACACTGGTAGGGTATACTAATAGTGGGGCGAAGCTGTGCATGTATAAGTTGAGGTGCAATATGGGAAATCTCTAGTTTCTGCTCAATTTTGCTATGAACATAAAGCTGCTCTAAAGCACAGCCTATTTGTTTTTATTTATATTTTTTAAATTTCTAACTAACACACAATAATCGGACATATTTATGGAGTACATAATGATTTTGTGATACATATAATGTATAGTGATCAGATCAGTATAATTAACATACCCATTACCTTAAATGTTTATTATTTTTTTTGTGTTAGGAACATTCAAAAGCTATACATGTTTATGTATCTAGCTAGCTTTTAAAATAGATTATCTCTCTCTTTCTCTCAATATATGTATATATTTAAATAGGTTATGAATATATTTATATAATTCATTAATCTTTTGTTATTTAAAAAATAGTAATCAGAAAATATGTGTTAGTAGTTATAGAGACATATTATAAGCCATTATTAAATGTTATTACTTGAGGTAATATGACAATTACAAAGGTACATGTTCCAGCTAAGTAAAAGACAGAAAGGAACTTTTTTGAGGTGAATAATATTGAAGGAAAGAAAAGAAATCAGCTCCGTGGGGAAGAAAGAAAGAAAACTCTAACTGGAAGAGTGTGGAGATATGAAATTATGGTACAAACATCCCTGAAGATGGTAGAGTAAAGGGCCTTGGAAAATTATCTTACATATAAAAGAAAAAAAAAAGACGCAAAAATGGATTGATTCAACTTTTTTGAACTCTGTAAATGAAAGTTTTCTGCATTTGTTGTGCATTTTTTAAAATGGCTGAATCTTATTGATAACAATGAACTTTGAGTTTTAAGTTTTTCCTTTATAGTCTCCTTCCCAATGCTGTGGTAACCCTGAAAACCAAAATCTCATGGTGAAAATTATTATCCTAAAAACCATGTGACGAACCAGAACAGGGTTGAAGCTTCTTCAAAACCTCATTAATAAATCATTATCATTATTTGACCTGTATGATGTTTTCTAGGGAAACTCCACTTGAAAATTTTTTACGGGGCCTGTAATCTGAGCATTTAGTCTGTAATCCCAGCGAGAGAATTGTCTGAGTCCAGGGGTTCGAGACCAGCCTGGGCAACTTGGTGAGACCTTGTCTCTACAGTAAATCCAAAAATTAGCTGGGCATGGTGGCGTGTGCCTTTAGTTCTAGCTACTTGGAAAGCTGAGACGGAAAGATTGCCTGAATCCAGCAGGAGGCTGTGGTGGCCGTGAGCGTGCCACTGCACTCCAGCCTGGGCAACAGAGTGCGACTCTGACTCAAAAAAAAAAAAAAATTTTTTTTACTTATTTAACTTGGCTTATATTCAACCATTGCAAAACAAACAAACAGACAAAACCCTTATTGGAAACAATTATAAGCGAAAGTTTCAACCTCATGACTTCCTGAGGCAATTGTTAACAGTTGAGGAAAATACACTAATAAAAAATCTTTAAAGGAAAGATGAGGAAGGAGATACCCAGGGGACTTTGGAAAACACCAACATATTTCTGAAGATCTAGAAAGTGACATGCATGCCAGTGGCTGTGCAAATGGATAGGGTTGTGAACCTACTCATAAAAGTCCTGAGTAGGCCTTAAGCTTTTACTGTAGGCTGACCTTGAATCTCTGTGCTAGCAAGAAGGAAAGGCTAAGTCAGAATTGTTAAATAACGGTAGAGTGTTGAAGGTATTCTCCAAAATATACAGATCCCCTTAGCAAAAACTAGAAGACTTATTGGTCCCAGATGCCTAAGAAAATCCTTGTCAAATCACTAGCTGACCAATAAGCTGCATAAGTATTGACTTCAGTGTTCACACAAATAAAAATATACAGACTTTTTACAATTCATTCTGGAAAGTCACAAAAAACAACAAAAATTACAACAAGCAACAGTAACAAGAAACCCGTGGGAGAGGAAGAATCTGATTTCCAACTTGCCACATTATATTATCTAACCTGTCTAATGTTCAACAAGGGCAGCAATTATGAGGCATGCACATAAACAATAAAGCATGATCATTACACAGGGAGAAAAAAGGATTCAACAGAAACCATTCCTGAGAAATTCCAGATGTTGGACTTATCTACGCAAAAACTTTACATTTGCTGTTTTAAATATGTTTAAGAACTCAATGTAATTATGTATAAAGAACTGATGAAAAGTATGATAATAAATCACAAAGAGAATATCAATAAAAATCTAAAACCAAATAGAACTTCTGGAATTAAAGGTAGAGTGACTGCAATGAAACATTTTAATAGAGTGCCTCAAGATCAAATTTGAGCAGGCCAAAGAATCAGTGAACTTAAAGACAGGTCAATTAAGATAATCAAGTCTGGGGAAGAGAAAGATTTTTAAATGAAGAAAAAATAAACAAAGCTTCAGAGATCTGTGGAACATTATTAAGATTGCTGACATATGCATGATAAGGTTCACAGAAGTATAGGAAACAGAGGAAAAAAATTGAAGAAATAGTAGTTTAAATCTTGCCAAACATAATGAAAAACATTAATTTACACTTCCAGGAAGTTCAATGAATTTTAAGTAGGAGAACTCAAAGAGTTCCACTCTAGATTTATCATAGTTAACTGTCAAAAGACAAAAAAAGAATCGTGGGAGAAGCAATGGAGAAGCAACTCATCACAAACAATAAATCCTCAAAAAAATTAACAACTGAAATATTAGAAAACATCGAGTCCAGAAAACAGTGAGATGACATATTCAAAGTGATGAAAGGAAGAAAATATCAACTAAGAATTCTATACCTAGTATAATATACTTCAAAAATTTAAAAATCAACATTTTCTTCAGGGTCTATTCCCAGGAGAGGGATTGCTGGATCGTATGGAAGATCAATTTTTAGTTCTTTTAAAAATCACCACACTGCTTTCCATAGAGGTTGAACTTGCTTACATTCCCACATAGTGTAGAAGCATTCCCTTTTCTATGCAGCCACACTAGCACCTGTTTTGCTTTGTTTTTTGTTTTTTGATTTATTAATGATAGCCATCCTTACTAGAATCAGGTGGTATCCCATTGTAGTTTTGATTTGCATTTCCCTGATGATTAGTGAGGCTGAGAATTTTTCCATGTGTCTGTTGACTGCTTTGATTCACTGGGTACTGCTAGGGAGGGTAAGAGGCATGTGACAACACAAAGAGTACCTGGTCCAATACCAGCGGGAGTGAGGGCTACCTAGAAGCCCAAACTTCGTCTGTATGCAGCCTACTTATGTAGCAAAACCTCACTTGTACGCCATGGCTCTCTGATATACAAATAAGTTATTTTATAAAATCAAGATTTTCAATATTTTTAAAAATATGAAGAGTTCATCACTAGCAGACCTGCCCTACAAACTACAGTTCTTCAATTTCTGGACTAGACAATAACTATATTTCACAGGAGAAATTGAAGAGCAACAATTTAACTACAGAAGTAATTTATAAAAACAGAATGAATTTATCTTTTGTTTGTAAGTCCTTTCTTCCTAACTTACTATAGTTTTCCAGGAACTGTGGGTAGGAGATAATAGGAAAAAACTGCTAATGGGTACACATCTTCTTTCTGGCTTGATGAAAATGTAGTGTTATTAGAGAGTCATGATGGTTGCACAGCATTTTGAATAGTGTAAAAATCACTAAATTGTACATCAGAAAAGAAACTACTGAATCATGTAATTAAAGAGATGTGTGAAAGTTTTAGAAAACTATTAATTTCTGGATGGCTTTACTAGAAATACCATTGGGGAATGATGAAAAATGAGACTTCAGATGTAACCAGATTACAAAATACTCTACCATTAGGTATTTAGAATTTACCCTGAAGGCAATGGGAACAACTGCTTGACTTTTACCAGAGTATTAAAGTGTTTGCATTTTAGAAAAATTATTCTAGAACAATATTTCCCTAAATTCACTTAGAACAAAACACTTCTTAAATAATAATGCATTGACAGAATACCAAGAAGACAGTGAATGGAAATAGATGCTTAACTTAAAATAGAACCCCAAAAAAGTATGATTCACAATAATTTTAAAACAGAATGCTATAGTGTAATATTATTATATTTAAAATAGAAATATCATTTAGATAACATTCAAAACATTTCATTTTATTTTTTATTATAGAATATGCCATAAAATACTCACAATTAAAGTAATCAGAGTTACAAAATCAGAGTTTTGTAACCGTTTGTTCATACCTCTCTTTATTGGGAATTGATTACAGTGTTGAGTTTTGAGTTCTATCCTTATCTAAGAACAGCATCAATATCTTAATAAATTTTATTTCTTTGCAGAATAATATAAAAATCTAATTTACTGCATATACATTGTGACTAAGGGAAGAACCTAGGTCCACATTTTGCAGTTTCCAGTTACTCCATAATTAAGCTACCCAGCTAATTCTTTTATCTTGCATTACTCATCTGCTAACTTTTTTGAAATAAAAATGTCCAATTTTTAATATTTTAACTTTTTGCTTATTTGGTTGAGCTACTATCTATTTAGAAATAGTTTTCCAATCCATATGGAAACACTTTGCATAATTGAAAAGTTTAGACCATAATAAATATTGAACAATAGAGCAAATCAAGGATTCAAATATAAATATATAGCACACATAAACCTCCATCAAAGAGACAAATACATTAATGTGACAGAAAAAAAGTTATCTATGCGTTCATGTATAGACTGACTATCCTTACATTTAGCCATCATTCATTTATAGGTAATACTTAGATGTTGATGACTTAGAGGCAGATTATTGAATAACTAAATATATACCGCATTTTAAAATTTTTGTCTCATAGTCTGTTAACTTATCTTACAAAATGGTTGAGGAAATTTTATTTGGAATGATCCCCAATCTTGATTTAGGTGACTGATAGTTTTTCCAGGTATTGAAACAAGGAAAATTGGAAGAGGAACAGATTTAAAATGAGGTTTGATTCAGTTTATGACATGTTGGGTTTGATATCCTTGTGAGACATCCAGGTGAATATGTTCAATAGGCAGTTGGATGTGCATGTCTAGAATTCAAGACAAAAGTTTGGACTAGATACATAGATTTTGGAGTCATTAGCATATAAATATTAATTGAAGTCATAGGAATGGATAAGCTCAGAAAGAATATAGAGTTAGAAAAACAAAAGATCTAGAAAAGAACAATGAATAAACTCAAGATGGATACAAAAATATATGTCTATGTATAAAAAAAGAAGTCACACACATAGGTCAACAGGCAACCATTATTATTTGAAGAAGTAATAAATAGGTTTCTATGACTGACTGAAGGATAAGGAAGAGGAATAACTAAATGTTTCACAAGTCTGTCTGTCTGTCTCTCTCTCTCTCTCTCTCTCTCTCTCTCTCTCTCTCTCTCTGTCTCTCTCTTTCAGTAGGAATCTCACTCTGTCACCCAGCCTGGAGGACAGTGGCATGCTCACGGCTACCTCAGCCTCCATCAGCTGGGCTGAGGCAATCCTTTTGCCTCAGCTTTCCAAGTAGCTGGAACTACAGGCACGCACTACCATGCCCCACTAATTTTTTAATTTATTGTAGAGATGAGGTCTTGGCAAGTTGCCCAGGCTGGTCTTGAACACGTGGGTTCAGGCAGTCCTCTCACCTCAGCCTCTCAAAGTGCTGGGACTATAGATGTGAGCCACTGCAACCAGCCCACAAGTCTCTTAATAAAGACAACTGTTTGGTATGATAAATCATGCTGATATGATTCCCTGATATATGGTATAAGTGTCTTAGTCTGTTTAGTATTTCTATAATAGAATAACTGAAGCTGGATAATTTATTTAAAAAAGATATTTGTTTGGCTCATAGTTCTGCAGACTATAAAGTTCAAGAAGTACGGCAATAACAACTGTTTGGTTTCTGGTGAGGGCTTTTATGCTCTGTCACAACATGGTAGGAGGTCAAAGGGGAAGTGGATATATGCAGAGAGGTGAAACCAGAAAGATATCCTGGTTTTCTAATAATCTACTCTCATGGAAAATAATCCATTTTCTTGATAACTTAGTCTTACCCGAGCGAGAACTCACTTACTATCAGGAAAATGACACCAAACCACTCATGAAAGATCCACCACCTGCATGACTCAAATCCAAGATGAATATAAGGCACCACCTTACAACACTGACACATTGAGAATCAATTTCAACATGAGTTTTGTTGGGGACAAGCTATAATTAAACCATAGCAAGGAGGAACAGTTCTGTCAGGGACATTCTTGCTTTATTTCTGGACATATTAAAGTACATAAAAACTTTTATTTAAGTCACAGAGGAATATTAATAAAAAAGATAAGACACTGATCAGTTGTTTATGTGTTTCTTGCATAGCAAAACTTACATTTTGAATATTCTTAATTGTAAGGGAAATAATAGGATAGATGATACCATTGTTTCTTCCATGGGTGAATGTAGCATCCGATACCTTTTCCTTATGGCAGGAATGAAAGTCAGAAGATCTTATCTCATATAAAACTTCTATTAACACTTTAAGTTACCACCTGATTTATCTTGTCGCTCACAACAATCTTATTTGTACATGATATTCATGATATCTGATGTTAGTGTAGCATTCTTATGCTTTAAAATTTATGTACTTATACTATTTTTATTTACCTAGGTTACTACATGTGCTCTCCTTGACTTAAAGATTTATTATGATTTACTCTTCAGGGAGTTATATTGCTATGAATTAGGCCCTGGGTGTTCACTATTTGGCCATTAATTAAGTCTTCCTATATTTCTCCACAAACCACATTTTTTTCCTTCATAACTAAAGCAAGAAGTTAGAACATGCACTGTACTGTCTCTTAGCCTTCACATATTCTGGTTATTAAAATGTAGATGATAGTCTGAGAGCCCCAGTTAAATGATAATATTTAAAGTTGACTTATTTCATTCAAGGGAACGTTCCTTTGAGCCAACAAAATGCACATGAGTTACACTTATGCTTACATGTATGCTGTACAGACTTGAATCTTACAATTAATTATTTTGTAGATTTTAAAAATAAGAACAATGTAAGTCTGTGTGTGTTTGCTAACAGATCTACACAAGGAACTGTGCATGTAGAATCTGGTTCATCTAGAAGTCACCTAGTCTCTTTCCATTTTTAAATATCTAGCTCTACTGTCTTGTATAGCGATCATTCTGGTTAGAAACAATAATGACCTCTAAGCCCTTGCAAGATTCTAAATCAGCAATTCCATTATAGTTCTTTGACTTCAATAGTATAGAATTAAACTAATACATAAATTGCTTTTCAATATGGGTTAAAATAATTATTCAACTCTCCTTTAAACATGGTCATTTATAACCCCAATTTCCTTATCATACTGGTCAATTTCAAGCAGTAAATCCCATTATAATTTCTGATGCTAAGGACAGCTCTTTGTAATAAAGGAATATGTTCTTACATACTATCACATTCACACAAGCAATACATTGACCTGTAGTGTACCTGAATATAGATATATAGATTTATAATATAATGCTTTAAAACAAAACTTAAACTGTCAATATAATATCAATTATACTCAAGATCTGTCATTTGATTGCTCTATGAAGTGAATAATTTTAGTAATATGTTTATCTGTTACAAGTTCTACTTCAGAACAGTTCAGTACTTGAGGGTTAGGAAAACAAAACACTATAAAACAGACACCCTGACAAGAGGACAGAGAGTACTGACAATAAATGAGCTATGCTAAACCCAGCGATATTCACTTACAACTGAAAATGTTAATAGCTAATGGTTGTGATATGAACTTGTCATTGATTTTTCATTTCTTTGCCATAAATTGCCCACATGCTATTAGCAGCAGGCTAACCTAGTTGTTACAATGCTCTTCTTCAAAGACTATAAATTATAAGCCTTAAATCAAAAAGTGCTTCTGTGGCACTTGAAGGTTATACTGTTCTAGTTGTGTTGATTAACTGAAATTTCTAAGACCATGAAGTATCTTCAAGTTATACTCAGTGAGAACAATGAACATAATGTGCAAATAGTTTTTGTATTATCTAGTTATACTTTGTATATTAATAAATGCTGAATTGTAGTATCAGTACAGAAATTTTAAGTTGATGCTACTAGATATGGAGGCTTTTATTTTATTTTAATGATATGGGGTAAAATTCAAGTTTAGGTATACAAATGTTCATTATGCAGGTGATGTGCATAATCTTGCTGATGTGGCGTGTGCCTCACATCCCCTGGCAGTTTCCCTCAACTGCCAATTCCATCCCCTGTCCCCTAGCAATTTCCCACTACTGCCAATCCCTTTCCTATAGTATTATGATAATTGTTCAATGTCCGCTTATGAGTGAGAACATATGGTACTCTGTTCTTTGTTTCTGTGATAGATCACTGAGTATGATAGAGTCCAAATCCATTCAAGTTGCTGCGAAGTCCATATATTTGTCCTTCTTTATGGCTGCATAATATTCCATTATGTATATGTACCACATTTTTAAAATCTAGTCCAGCTTTGATGGGCAGCATGTTTGGCTCCATGTTTTTGCTATTGTGACTAGAGCTGCAATAAACATGCATGTGCAGAAATCTTTTTTGTAGAATGATTTGAGTTCCTCCGGGTATATTCCCTACAGGGGAATTGCTGGGTCCTATGGAAGGTCAATTTCTAGTTCTTTCAGAAATCGCCACACTGTCTTCCAGAGAGGTGACACTAGTTTGCATCCCCACCAGCAGTGTAGAAGCGTTTCTTTTTCTCTGTAAAATTCAAAATCCTTCCACCTCAGCCTTCCAAGGAACTGGAACTACAGACACACACCACCATGCCCGGCTAATGTGTGTGTGTGTGTGTGTGTGTGTGTGTGTGTGTGTGTGTGTGTGTGTGTGATTTATTGTAGAGACGAGGTCTCAACAAGTTGCCCAGGCCTGTCTCGAACTCCCAGGTTCAGGCAATCCTTTCGCCTTGGTCTCCCAAAGTGCTGGGATTACAGGCTGAGCCACTGAGCCCGGCCTTTTAGACTTTTGGTATCACTTTTATTTCACTTAAACTTTGCTATTGATTGCATCATTGCAATAGATATATTAAATGACTAATACTGGCAGCAAGATGATTTTATCAGCTAATGAATTAAAGTCTTTGGCCAACAGCTACTGAAAAGCAAAAGCCAGTCAACAACCACGTAGTTAGCTTAGAAGTACATTCTCAAGTTTTGAGATGACTGATTATAATCTCATGAAGGAACTTGAGTCAGAGCTACCAGTTAAAATGTTCTCAGATTGCTGACTCTTAGAAAGTTTGTGATGTCATAACTGTTTGTCACATTAAACTGCTTAGTTTTGCAATAATTTAATACATGGCAAAAGATAACAAAAACATTCTTTATATCACCTTTTTGAATATTGTATTTAATGACACATTATAACATGTGTAGAATTTTATGTAACGTATATGGCATCTGAAACATTATACTTTATCTAAAAACGAAAGACTGCTCTAGGAATCTGAATATTCACAATAAAAAGTCAATTTCTTTCTATTAGATGGCCTTTGAGAAGATTTTGTATACTCAACAAAGTAATAATTAACTCATTTTATATAAGTCTTGATAGAAGATTCATCTTATGGTTTTATATCAGTAGAGAGCAATTTAGAAATAAAATCATCTTGCTGCCAGTATTAGTCATTTAATATATCTATTGCAATGATGCAATCAATAGCAAAGTTTAAGTGAAATAAAAGTGATACCAAAAGTCTAAAAGGCCGGGCTCAGTGGCTCAGCCTGTAATCCCAGCACTTTGGGAGACCAAGGCGAAAGGATTGCCTGAACCTGGGAGTTCGAGACAGGCCTGGGCAACTTGTTGAGACCTCGTCTCTACAATAAATCACACACACACACACACACACACACACACACACACATTAGCCGGGCATGGTGGTGTGTGTCTGTAGTTCCAGTTCCTTGGAAGGCTGAGGTAGAAGGATCGCTTAAGCCCAGCAGGTCATGGCTGCAGTGGCTGTGAGTGTGCCACTGCACTCCAGCTTGGATGAAAGGATGAGACTTCAACTCAAAAAAATAAAAAGTTTTAAAAGGTGATTATCAAATGTTTTAAGTCATAAAAACATTTTTAATTGTAAAATGGAATCCTGAGTGAATTGTAACAATCCTGTACATATTATGTGGGTAAAAGCAATGAATGGGAAGTTCAAATTTTCAGTATTTGGCAGAAAATATTTATTTGTTGCATTCCTTCTGGCCATTGCCAAAGAACCTGAGGACAGTTTGAAAGTCATTGGTTAAAAAAGGTACATTTCTACCTAGAATTATATGTTTTAAATTGTTTAGTTTAGTTTTTATAATTAGGTTAAATCATAATTGGTAATTTGACTACATGTATAAAAACAGATACTTTATCTCACTTCTTTCACATTAGGATTTATCAATTTAAAAATATTTTCTGTATTTTAGAGTCAGATACTATGTGCAACCGTTCTTATTGCTGACATCACATATCACTAGTAAATTAGGGACAATCGCATGCTAACACAGTAGACAATTTTCAATATACTTTTATCTTTATCAGTCCAGATATATGTAAATGTGAATGATTGAATTTTTATTTCTCCTTTAAAATATTATAATAGAAAGAGCCAAGATAGCACTTATATCATACTTACTATTTATCAAGCTGTTTTCTAGGCACTCTTATTACTCCCAACCCTATGAGTTTAGTACTATTGTTATGTCCATTTTTTGATGGGAAATTTGAGGGACAGAGAACTTCATTGACTTGCCACAGGTAAGTGGTGAAGCTGAACCCAGGTAGCCTAGCTTCAGAGACAGTTTGCTTATCTGCTAGGTTACATTCCCTCAGGAGGTTTGTTCACAGTTCCAGGTTGGTCTCATCACCCTTCAGAGCTTAACTAGTTCAGGTGTTTTCCCTCAATCTAACCCTGCTGCTGTGTTCCCATAAAATGTGTGTATCTCTGCCATTTCATGCATGATTCTGTATTAGAATTGCCTACTTATGTGTCTGTATTATTACAGATAGTGATATGTTTGAGGACAGAAATAATATCTTACTTATCTTTGTGTCACAAGGGTTAACATAGCACGGGTCTATTCCTTTTTAAGTACTTAATGTTTGGTGTACTGATTTCAACTAAATACAAGTATTTATATATACGTAAATATGTACATATAAATAATATAAATATATATATAAAATGAAGAATTACTATTATTTCACCCAATGTGTAAAACAATGATCTATTAAGGAATTACTATATACAAGGAACTATACTATACATTTTATATACATATTATTACTTTTTATTCTTAAAACAATTCTTGTGAGGCAAATATTATTATTTTATTCATGAAAATAATACGTTTTAAAAAGACTCAAATAGTTAAGTGGCTTGATCAAGGTCACAGCTATTAAGTGGTAGACTGAGGTTTCTGACCCTAGACTATGAGGATTATAAAGCCTATGCTGTTTACCAACATGTCACACTTGTTCCAAAATGCAACTTCGAGAGGAATTCTCTAACTCTTGACCCTGAATTTTTGAAAACTAAAGGTTTTATCCAAACTTGTGGATACTGTATACCATCTTAACCAAAAAATGAGACTTATCAGAGGATGAGATAATTTTAAGTAAGAGTAGATTCAGAGAGGGAAATATTCAAGGTATTAAGACATTGCATGCATGAACCTTCAGAACTGTAAAACACACTTAAAGACAAAGTGATAACTCCTTTTAACCTTCAGCTTTTGTCTAATTATCATCACTGTAATCACAAGTAGAGTGTAGTTTATCAATCTTAAGAATAGGAAAAGTTATGTCTCATTCATAGTAAGTCAATGGAGAAAAAGTCATTTACCTCAAAAGAGGTTTGACTTAGAAAAAAGGAAAAACATATTTTGCATCTGATATTTAATGGGAAACATGAATATAATGGATGATTTGAACTACTTTTTCTTCAAACCAATGCTAAGGAAAAAATTGTATTTAGAACATAATAAGATATTTGTACACATAAACCCTATGCATATGTTGCACACACATTTTATATATACACAAACAATACCATATAGACAAATATAATTTGGAGGTGGGAAAATACTGTTAGTCCCCTGAAAGTAAGTTTATGCAGCTTCATTTGGTTAGAAGTTGTCAAATACTTAATGTCAAATACTTAACTAAATTTTACATTACACAGAAGGAAAAAAGAAAAGTTATACTCATAGTAAATCTGCATGAGTCAATAAATTTTCTCTAAATACGACAGATTTTCAGTGACAAATTTTGTAAGGACAGACATTTTGAGTCAAAATCTGAAAAGCTATTGTGAAGTATAGTGCTTATGGTAATTCCAAGCCTATATTTATCTGTTATAGTTTCACTAGAAGAATTGACAACACTTATATTTTGAAATAAGCTAAGAGAACTAGCAGTTGAAGTTAAAAAAAATAAGTTTATGTGAAATTTTGTGACACGAAATCTTTTTTGGTTTGATATGGCTTCATCTATATCAGAAAAAAATTAGACAACTGTGTATTCTATGGAAGAATTCCTTATAAATGATGACTAACAGAGGAAAAAAAACAAAAGACAAAGCAAAGCAAGTTTTTACTATGAAAACATTTCAGAAGGTCATTTTGACCCACTTTTCGCTGGATAAAAATGCATGCTAGTTTTCTTCATAAAACTTTTTAGAAGATATTAAACTTTTGAAGAAGAAAAGTGATTGTATTCTATTCTTAGTTCCTCACTAAGTTCATGATTGAAAGAAGACCAAATTCAAATAGACCAAGGAGAATCTGTACATTGCATTTCTTCTTAATTATACGATGTATAAATTACTGTCAAAAAGTAAAATTTCAGAGTAATAGGAAATTACGTAATTCTATTATTTTATTATCAACCTACTTGGAATGCTTGTACACATTAATATGCTATAACAGGCATTGTGCTTTTAAGCATTTACCCCTACATTAATTGTAATCAGGCATGTGAAGACTTGACTGATTACCCAGTGGTTTGTATGGTTCTGCTGCTGTATTCTTCCCATTTCAATTTTGTTATCTCACTCTTTAAGGAGCACAAGGAAGACATCGTATGAGCAATGCTATGAGTTTCATAAAACATATTTTCCCTTTGGAATTACTACCCCTATATTAAAACTACTCTATATAGATGAGAAGTAGAACCTATCTATATTAGCTTAGATATCTGGTACTCATACATTTCATAAATGTTCATTGAACAAATTAAATTCAAATTACTTCAGAGGGAAGAAAAATATTTCTTTCCCTAAACTTTTCCATCCTCTTGAGTTCAAATAATGAAATTGATCTGGGTGTTCTTGCAGGACAGTAAAGTATCATGTACTAATGACGCTTAGATTTTTTAAACTGAATGTTGATTTTGCAACTTTGTTAGTTTATCAGTTGTAACCTGTTTTTGTCTTTAAAGTTTTCTATATCATATCATCAGAAAACAGAGACAATTTTGCTTCTTCCTTTCCTAGTATAATGCCTTTTATTTCTTTTTCTTGTTTAATTGCTCTGGCTAGGACTTTCAGTACTATGTTAGAAAGAGCTGGTGAATGTGAACATCAACATACAAAAATCAATGGTATTTTTATACACTAACAATGAGCCATCTGAAAAATAAATTAAGAAAGCAAACCCATTTATAAAAGCCTCAAAAAAAGTAAAATACTTAGAGTAAACTTGACCAAAGAAGTAAAAGAACTGTATACTGGTTAAACATTGATTAAAGAAATTGAAGGTGATACCAACAAGTGGAAAGATGTCACTTGATCAGGAACTGGAAGAATTAATATTGTTAAAAATAGTCATAATACACAAATCTAAAGATTCAAATCAATCTCTACCAAAATTCTAATGTTATTCTTCATAGGAATATTAAAAAGTTATCTTAAAATTTGTACAAAACAATAAAAGACACTTAATAATCAAAATAACTTTGACTAGAAAGAACAAAACTGGAGGCATCACATACTTGTTTTCAAAATATATTACAAAGCTATAGTAATCAAAACAGCATTGCACTGACATTAAAATAAACACATTGACTGGTGGAATAGGCTAGAGAGCCCAGGAATAAATCCACACATCTATAGTCAACTGATCTCAAACAAAATTGCCAAAACACACAATAAGAAAGATACAGTCTCTTTAATAAACGGTGTTGGAACAACAGGATGCAAAAAAATGAAAATGGAGCTTTATGTTATCCTTTATATAAGAATCAACTCAAGAAAATTTAAAGACTTAAATATAAAACTTGAAACTCTAAAACTACTATGATAAAACAGGGAAAAATCTCCATGACATTGATCTGGGCAGTAATTTCCTGGCTATGACCCCAAAAGCACAAGCAACAAAAGCAAATTTGACAAATGAAATTGTATTAAATTAAAATAATTGTTCACATCAAAGAGATCAATAGATTGACAGGACAGCAATCAAATTTGAAAAAACAAATTGCAAATTATACATTGGACAAGGGGCTAATAGTCAAACCATATAAGGAACTTAAACTACTCAATACATAAAAATAGCCTCTGTTAAAAATGGGCAATAAAACAGAATCGGCACTTCTCAAAAGAAGATAAACAAATGACCAACGGGTATTTAAAAAATGTTCAACCTATCTTATCATCTGAAAAATGCAAATTAAAATCACAATAATGTACCACCTCATATTTGTTAGTTGGGTTATCAACAAAAAGACAAAGGATAACAAGTATTATAGAAGATGTAGAGAAAAGAAAACTTTTGTAGCCTGCTGGTTGTGTTGTATATTAGTTCGGTAGTTTTGGAAAACAGTATGGAGTTTCATTAAAACACTAAAAAATAGAATTAGCATATGATCCAGCAATCCCATTTCTGGATATACATTCAAAGAAATCGAAATGAGTATATCAAAGAGATGTCTGCACTTTCATGTTGACTGTGTCACTATTCACAATAGTCAAAATATAGACATAACTGAAATGTCCATCAATGGATGAATGTCTTTTAAAATGTGATATCTATACACAATAGAATACTATTCATACTAGTTGGCCAAAAAAAAAAAAAGAGTGAAGCTGTTCGTGACAACATGGATGAACCCAGAGGAAACAATGATAAATGAAATAAGCCAAACACCAGACACAGACAAGTGAATATTGTTTGATATCACATCTATGTGGAATTTAAAAGAGTTGAAAGATGAAAAAGAAAGAATTCATGGAGAGTAAAGTAGTGGTTACAAGAGGTTGATGGTGGAAGGTGACACAAGGATGGGGAATGGGTAGACTAGGGTCAATGGGTAGAAACTTACAGTTACACAGGAGAAATGAGTTCTGGTGATCTATTACACAGCATCGTGAATAAGTCCATCAAAATATAAGAATGTGGACTTAATCCATATTTCATATTTCATAAGGACATATATTAGAAAGTATTTGTGGTATTATTTGAGAAATCAGGGCTTTAGAGGCAGCCCTGAAATAATCACAAGAGGAATACGTAGTTAAGTAGTAAGTTAAATACATACTATGGACTACCATGTGTTAGTTATAGCAACGAACCAGTTATAAGTTAAGAAATAGGATTAGATCTCAAAAAGCATGTTGTAACATCTTCACTTTCAGTACGATCAAATGATGTTTTTCTGGAACCTACCCTTCCATAAATAACAACCACCAATTATGGACAAAATGAAAAAGAAACAATAAATGGCAAACAAAAATAACAGCATCCACAAAAACTATCATTGATACTTGAAAAAAGGGTACAGTAAGCATGAGTATTTTATGTTTATGAATTTTATCCTGAGGGTAGGTTATGGTGTAACATGGATGTAAACAATCTGTGAGTTATTTTGTGTGAGGTATTTGCAGTCATATACTGGAACCAATTCAAACTAGCTCAGGAGAGCTGAGGTGGGTGTCAGTGATACATATGGTTCAAAGTTTGCTATAGTGGGAGTGTTTACACCATAGTAACCAGAAAATGCTAAACTTAGCATTTGATTTTTATTTTGTATAATATATCCTGTTATTAAATGTTTACCATTAAACTCTGAGTAGTTAAAATTGAGCTAAGAAGCCTATTGTTTTCCTGGCATGATGATCCAGAGGACAGAGATTGGGGCAACCACAACTAGAAAGTAATGGGGAGAATTCGTAAAAGAGATTGATATAGAAAGGGAGTTCCATATTTTGTGTATGTATTCTACCCAAATATCTGATCCCAGAATTATGCACGTGTACAGGAGATTGTGAGTAGCCCAGATAAAGATTAAAGAATGAACAGAGATTTTAGGTTCCAACCAAGAGACCAAAGTTGCTATTTGAGTTTAACAAATTAATTGTTTGATAAAACAAAAACATCAACTCTTAAGATTTATAAAACATAATTTATATTCTCCTCAGTATACCATTTACAATGTTGAGGAAACAAGTCAAAATTACTCAATTGATTCTCAAAAAATAAAAATAAAAATAATACAGTCAGTAGAGGCCAGCTCCCTAAGATAGCCCAAGTGTTTGATATAGTAAACAAGGATTTCAAAGAAGGCACTATAACTATGCTCATTTAATAATTTGAAAATGTGTTTATTATAAATTAAAAGATAGAAAATCTTTAAAATATAATAAAAGAAATTCTAGAGCTGAGAAACACATTATCAGAAGTAACTTTACATAAATGTGTTTAAATAAATGGTCATGAATCAGGAAAGATCAGATAACTTGAAGCTATATAAGTAGAAAAAATTCTATGTAATGAAGAGAAAGAAAATATGTAAAAATCTAAATTAAAAGACATAAAGGGACTATATCAAAAGGTCTAACATATGTGCAATTAGAGTCCTGAAAATAGAAGACAGATTGTGACAGAGAGACAGATTGTGAAAAAGTATTTGAAAATATAATGGCTTAAAATTTAAAAAATTTTACAAGACACACATTTAGTATTTCAAGAAGCTGTATGAGCCAAAGTAGAATAATAACAAAAACCCCCACAAAACTTAGTGATCCTAAGAGATATATATGAAGAAACCTAGCATAATCAAACTGCTTAAAATGAAAAATGAATTTATGAAGGTAGCTGGAGAAAATTTACTCATTATTATTGTTCAATTTTAATTGAACATATGAATGACCACCGACTTTTTAGAAACTATGGGAAACAGAATATAGTGGGTCATCATTTTTGCAATTGTAAGAAAACATATACTGTCAATCCAGAATTCTATATTGATGAACAAATTTCTTCAAGAATGAAAGTTAAATAAATTTTCAAATAAAAGACAAGCAAAATAATTTGATACACACAGACTTACACTATAAAAATACTATTTTTTTAGTCAGAAGGGAATGATAACAGATGGAAACTCACATCTTAAGAAAAGCTTAAACCGTATTGGATATGAAAGATAACTCAGTAAATAAAAAGGCTCATTTTTCCCTCTCAACTTAAAAAAATACATAAGACTATTTGGTGCAAACTTTAATGATAACATATTGTAGAGGTTTATATATTTGCAAGAAATAACGCATTAGACCACAAAGTATAAGAGTATAAATGTGTTCATAGTTTGCGATTTTCTTCATTTTATATGATATAGTATAATATTAAATCTAAAAAGATCACAAAAAAATTAGAGTGTGTATTGTAATTCATAGCATGTTCACAAAAAAGAAATGACAAAGTCTATTTAAAAGTCAATAGATAAATTAAAATTGATCTGAATTTTAAAAAAGTTTCGATATTTCAAGCAAAATCTGGTAGTGACAGAGAAACAAACAAACAAACAAAACAGAGGACAAGCACAAAACCAATAAAACAGTAGACACAGATTCAACAATACCAATAATTTTATTATATTTTAGTGAATTGTCAAATGAATTAAAAGCAATAAGACAAAACTATATCTATCCATCTATCTATCTATCTATCTATCTATCTATCTATCTATCTATCTATCTATCTACAAGGGGTACACTTTAAATATAAAAAACACAAAGTAAATAGAAGGCAAATATATACCTTACAAAGTATAAACATAAAAAAGCCAAAACGTTTAAAGTCAATTCAGAAAAAATAAACTTTAGATAAAAGAGCACTGCCAGAGATAATAAGTCAGTTCATCAAGAAGGCATATCAACCATAATAATGTATGTACGTAATAACAAATATGCAATAACTTATACAGCAGAAAAGGACAGAAGAAATGAGAGTTGTTCAAAATTAAAATACCATTCTTAGCAATCTACAGAGCAATTAGACAGAAATGTAGATTATCTTAAAAACACTACCAACTCTCGATCTAATTTTCATTTAGAGAGCACTACTCTACAACTGCTGGGCATATTTTGCTTTAAAGAATTATGTACGCTAAACAAGATATATCCTACATGAGGTTATTAAATTTTTTAAAATGAATTTAAAGTTACTCAAATTATATAGAGTATTCTCTTATGCAAAAAATATAATTAAATTGGAAATAAAATTAATATTATCTAGGAAAACCCTTAAAAACTGTAAATTAAACAAAATAATTCACATAAGAAATCATATGGGAAATTAGAAAATATTTTGAACCAAATAATAACATATAGCATGAAAATTATTGGTTTGCAGCTAAAAGAGTGCTTAGAGGAAAATTTATTACTGTAAATGCTTATCTTAGAAAGAAAAAGTTTTAAAATTAGTGGCCTAAGATTCCAACATAAGAAACTAGCAAAAGAAGAATTAAGTCAATTAGAAGTAAGGAAGTAATAAAAATAGAAGCAGATAATAAGGAAATACAATTTTTTAGAAATAGAGAACAATAGTAAAGCCAAAAGTTGCTTTCCTGAAAATAGTAAAGAAATTTGATAAATCTATAGCTAGATTGCTCAAGAACAAAGAAATAAATCAAACAATCAGTATCAGAAATCTAAGAGGAATCACCACTAACGATATCACAGACATTAAAAACAACAAGATAATATTACATACTTCATGCCAAGAAATTTGACAATTTATATAATGAAACAGATTATTTGAAATACAATGTATCAAAGTTGACAGAGGAAGCCAAATATCTTTTTTTTTTCTGTTTTAAAGCAGGATTTATTGATAGGACAGAAAAGCTCCCACAGTGGGAGGGGACCCAAAGGGGTTGCCTGAAGCCAAATATCTTAATAGCTATATATCTGTTAATGAAATTGAATTATTAAACTCAGAGAATGGAAGAGACCAGACACACTGATATCAAAACCTGACAAAGACATTGCAAAATAATAAGTATCCTTTAGTAACATAGGTGCAAATTACTTAAAATATTAACAAATTAAATCCGGGAATATGTAGAAATTATGCTTCATTACTAAGCAATATTTGTTCCACTAATAAAATGTTTTTTATTAGAAGATAAATTAATGTAATTCAGTATATTAATAGAATATAGAGGAAAAGATGACTATCTCTACAAATGCAGAAAAAAACATTTAGCAAAAGTCAACACTGATTTATGATAAAAGTTCTCAACAAACTTGAAAAAAGAGGTAACATCTTTACCTTGATAAAACATCTATGTAAAATCTACCTTTTCATTCCTACTAAATAATGCAATATTGAATATTTCCCCATCATAAAACAGGGACAAGGCAAGAATGCCTTTTTAACTAATTTTATTAAACATTGAACTGTGTATCTTAACCACTGCAAAAAAGTAAGAAAAAATTAAAAACATCAAGTTTAGATAAAAAGGAGCAAAACTGTCTCTATTTGAAGATTGTTTATGTAAGAAATTTTTAAAAATCTGCAATACAAAAAATAATGACTAAACTTAGCAAAGTTCTGGAATACCAGTTTAATACACAAATACTAATTGTATTTTATTTCTCAGTACCAAACAAATGGAAAATTATATTGAAAAAAGCAATTTCACTTGCAGTAGCATCAGAATACATAAAATATTTAGAAAAATATTGCAAAAATAGGTGAATGACTTTACTAAAAATTACAGAATGTTGCTGAGAAAAATGAAGAAGACAGATAATTGGAGCAATAGTATATATTCACGGATTTGAATTAAAAATTGTGATAAGTGTCAAATCTCTTCAGATTTATCTGAAGACACAATGGAATCTCAAACAAAATTCCTGCAGGTAATTTGCAGAAAGTAGTAAGTTGATTTTACATTTTCTATGAGTATGCAAATCTAAAGCAATGTTGAATAAGAGGAATAAAATTGGCGTATTTTGTTCTGTTTTTTGCATTTTTATTTTAGATTCAGTTACACCTCAAAGAGATAATATCCAGAATCTACACTGAATTCAAACAAGTCAACATAAAAATAATAAATAACCCTATGAAAAGGTGGGCAAAGGACATGAGTCATTAGGAAAATGCAAATTAAAGCCACAACATGTTACTCCTGACCCTCAAGTCTGGCTACAGTTAAAATGATTGACATTACTAACTTGGCAAGATTTGAGCAACTTGAAATTTCATGCATTGTTAGTTGTAATGTAAAATCACAGAGTCATTTTGAAAATAAGTTCAGTAGTTTCTTTTACACATACAGCTACAGCATGACCCATATATTCTGCTCCTATATATTTACCAAAAGAAATATATAAGCCTCACGCAAGACTACATACCATGTCATTCCATTTCTATAAAATTATACAACTGGTAAATTTAATTTCTATTAAAAAACAAGGATAATTGTAATCTTGGGGTTGAGAATAGAGATTTGAGTAAAGGTCATGGGGGAAATTCAGGATAGTAGCAATGTTCTGTATTGTGAATTGGGTTGGATTACAAAGATGTATGAATTTTTCTTAACTCAGAAATATAGATTAAAGATTGAGTATCTTATTTGTGTACATTTTTTATGAATCTTAAATTTAAAACACAATTAATAAATATTGAGCCTTAGTTGATAGGTATTTTAAAATATAAGGAGAAGTGTACTAATATCTGTAAGCTATTTTGAAATATTCCAAAAGTAAAATGGATGTGTAATAGATGATAATAGATGGAAAATTTGGAAAGATGGGTAAATATGTAATAAGCAAAGTATAATAAAATCTTACTGATGGAATCTAGGCTGCGAGTAGTGAGTGTTTACTCAAATTTATTCAACTTTGATGTATACTTAAAAATTGTAAATGTATTTCCAAATGTATAATATAATAAAGTAATAACAAAAAATTGTTGAAAATAATTGTAATATAATAATACACAGTTGAAAAATAAAAACATACTATGTGTTTTACAAAATTAGGGAGGGTAGGTGAATTAAAAAATTAAGAACTAAAATGAGATTTCTACAACATAGTACCATTCATGTATATTGAACACATACATACACAACAATACTAATATTTTAGAAAATTAGAAATACATTTAAAGGTATATAGTAAAAACATTAGAGAGGGAGTTTGTGGGGGAAGTGGCAATAGAAATTAGGAATTAATAAGAGAAATTAAAAAGAGAATTGCTAAGTTTCCTTGAATAGATTGATCAGGAGTGTCCCAAATACTTTGAATCTCTGCACCTAAAGCTTCAAAGAAAGGAAAAATATATATATAAAGGAAACCTTGTATGGAAATGATTTCTAGTTCTTTAGCAATAACTACAGACATATGTTTTTTCCTAATGTAAGCTTTGAAAATTCTTTTAGAGTAGTTGACAAATGTGTAGTCAAATATTAATGTTATAGCTTTAGCCATGTTGTGGCTTATATTTTTACATTACTTTAAAATCATATTTCAATTTTATTTTATTCATAATTTTAAAATATTACATAATATGACCCTAACCCTTATTACAATGCCTAAGATATAGGAATAATTTATGTCACTAATCTGCCAAAAGGAAAAGAAAGGGAGAAAAAGGAGAAGCATTCTAGACATGAACTGAAACAGGAACATTATTGGTTTTTTTTTCTTTGTTATCAAGTGTGAAAATTAGGGCCTAGTTATTTAGTTTAGCTGTATCTTCAGTAAAATTGTATATAAAAACAGTATGTTCTCTTCTACTTTTCTAATATATCTTCTTTTCTGTGTAGAGTAGTAGCCAAATAATTTAGTGTCTAATCAATAGAATAAAAACAGTAGATTATTTTTAATAAAAACTTGTGATTGAAATGTTAGAGTTTCTCTGGCCTTCATTCTGTGATGAGAGTAATATATAAATAGATGTCTTTAAGAATCTGAGTAGGCACTGGTAGTAGGCAATCATCTTCTCCTGATGAAATTATGTAGGCTATGTGTTTTTGTGTATATACATCTCTGAAGTTTAATCTACACATAATTTAATTTATAATGTATTTTGTTAAAATTTATTTTGTTTTCCTTTCTTATGATATTGCTTTACAATAGAGAAAGGCTAATCAACACATCACAATTGTAGGATGTTCTGTGGAAATCACAAAGGAAATAGAGGTCATAACCCAACTCTTGTGGAAGTGCTTAATCTAATGGGAAGATTAGACAAACACAAACAAACACAGGTAATGGAAACACAATCATCTACAGTTATCCAAACATGTCCCGAAGAAACACCTCATAAATATATTTAGAGACATGATGAACCCAGCTGTGTAATAGCTGCCCTTTGATACCTGCTTTTGAGAACAGGGTCTTGCATTCAGAGTCAGAAAATCTGAATTCAGCTTCTAACTCTAACAAGTATCCTTAAGCCAATTATTATCGCAGCCTCAGTTTTCTCAAAAATACATTTTGAACATCAATCCCCTCTCTGCCAACTTGAAAAGTGATTGTGAGTGTTAAGTGATAAAATAGGTGTGAAAATGTTTTGTAATTACAAATTTGAAGAAATATTTTATTTGCACATCTGTTTTCTACATAAACATGTTGGAGGAATGTTTCACTGCACTGTCAGCTAAGATCGCCAAGTTCTTGTCTCATGACCAAGAAAATTAAACTCGGACACCAAAAAGAGAGTGAAGAAGTTTATTAAGCAACAGAATACTCTCAAGAAAGAGAGGGGGACTGAAAGTGGGTTATCGGTAGTGGGCAAGTGCTCTGTGTTTTTCTCTCTCCATTCTAGGGGTGGGTGGTCTTCTCATTTGCATCTTACCTACCGCTCAACTTCCTAGCTGTTTTCTGGTCCAGACTTTACAGTGCATGTGTGCCCTTGTCCAAAGTTACTCTATCTTGATTATTACCCGTAAATACCACAGAAAAGCTCACTGGGTGGGGGGGGGTGTAAAACCACAATGCAAAGCAAATGTTATATTAATGACAGTATAATGAGCTTGGGACAAGTTAAGGACATTTAATTGAGCTACTGCAAAGTCCTTTTTGATCAAACATCCTGGCATAAGAGGATGTTCTTAACTACATTAACCACATTTTCTATGGTTAGTAACATTATCAGGATGGTGCAGGGGCGTTCCTGCCAGTGCTACTTCTTCTCAAGACCCTCCCTATTTATCTGTCTAACCAGCCTCTGACTACTTCCTCTCTCACACACACACACACACAAGGGTGGATTCCTCAAAAACATAATTTATTTAAAAAACATTGTGTACTTATTCTTACATGCTTAAACTTCAGTCATCTTCAAAGTACTTTCTATTTCATGTAGTACACCTATCAAGACTCTTTTCCCACTGCTTTTTGAACTCATCAGTTTAGATGCCTTTTAGGGCTTCAGCCGTTTTTTAATTTCACCTCTTCCACATTGGCAAAATGTTTCCATTTGAGGACTTTTTTCACTGGAGTAAACAAAACAAAACAAAACAAAAAAATCACTTGAGGTGAGATCTGGTGAATAGGGAGGGATCATGTCATTTTTGGTCAAAAACTGCTGAACACTCAGCATGGTGTGGGCAAGTTGTTCGTGTAAATAACTCATCATAAAAACCTCCAAAAAATAATTCCGGGTTTTTTTGGGGCCCTCCTCATAAATCAACCATCACGAAATGGGCAAACACGTTGAAAAAAAATCTCCAAATTAAAAAATATTCACGGAAGCCACACGATCTCTCACAAGAACGCTAAGTGGTACACTGATGCCAGTGGGTTTCTAGAACACTTAGTGGAGGAAGCCTACACTACAAGGTGCCTGCCCTCCAAAAAATAATTGCACTTTTTTGGGTCCCCCTCCTTATATATGTTTACAGATTGTATGTAGTTTTAGTACTTAAAGAAAAATGAAACAGTGTAAAGGAATTTAGTATGAACGTTGCAGGTGATGGAATGCTCTTCCAGATAGGATGATCAGAAATGTCTTCCATGAGATGAAAACATTTGAGAAGAGAACATAATAAAAAAGCAAGCAATGCAAAGACCTGAGAGAACGGTGTTTCAAACAGAAATGTCTACTTCCCCTTCCCCTCATGCTTTTCCTTATATTGTAATTCAAGTTCACATGGTATAATTATTTTTTGTTTGGTGACTGTACAACTTTATTTTTGTAGGATCTATATATTAACTTGCTTTTTTATTTAACAAATATTAATAGAACTACTATTATGTGTCAGTCACTAAGTCTAAAAGGGAGAGCAAAAATAGACACCATTCCTTCCCTCATGGAGCTTTTGTAAGGCTGCTTTTCTCATCTTTAGTTCTGGCCAGAAAATTTTAATATTTCTATTGATTACAGTGGTGACTCACCACCTGCTCTATCCCCAAAGTGCCTGCTTAAGGAAGTCTAAACTGGTACAGCCATTTAAAAAATAATCTGATACTACTTAGACAAATTTAATTTATGCAAATTCTATCAACCACCAATTCTTCTCCTGGGTAATGTCCTCCAAAAAATCTTTACATAGATATTTATGAGGACATCACTGCAGTGTTATTTTGTGACAGTGATGATCAGGAAGCAACCTGAGTGCCCAATACTCCAAAAGTGAAAATATAAACTGTGGTAGTTTAACACTTATCATGGAGTATTATGCAGTATTTTTAAATGGATTAGATAAGATAGAATTTACCTTAATATTACAAAACAGTTCTAGCATAAGTCTTCTAAGGCTAACATAATAACTCCATGGTTTTCAAAACCGAGACACATTCTATTATTTTGCTCCACCGCCCTAACAATGTAGATTCTATCTTGTGGCCTGAGATGGTTATTCCACTCCCACCACTTGTAAAAATTCCTACTAGCTGGAAGGAAGCAAGATAAAGAGATAGCATTTTTATTTTATTTTAAGGGAGTTGCAGATGTCACTTCCACTTGCATCCCATTGGTGGGAACCAGGCTACAAGGCAACATTTAGCTACCAAGAAATCTGGGAAATATAATCTTTAGCATAGTACCCAAAGCCCAACTAAGTTTTTATTATTATAGAGAAAAGGGAAAATGGGTATTGAGTGAATAGTTTCTACCATAATCTATTATGTGCCTAGCATGAGACATTCTACATTATTTTTTCACATTAAGCTTTTTAATTCCTGTATTTCACGCCGATAGAACATCTCAATTTGGACTAGATACATTTCAAGTGTTCAATACCCACATGTGGCCAATTGTTACCATATTGGAAAGCTCATTTCTAAAGAGACTATATACATTTACTTCTAAGACATTAATCCACTCCCCACAATCGTAATTTCACTAGTAGTATCAGTTGCTTACTCAGCTCTCCAAAACATTTTATTTGATGGTCAGTTATTGGAGATTCATCTATCCCCAGTATTTATGTTAATAAACTCCTGCACCAAAGTAAACATCTAACCAAAAAACACCTTTGACTTCTTTCAAAATGTAAACCAGAAAAAAGAGCAAAATGAATTTTAAAAACACCAACACCCTCAAAAAAAAGCAAAAAATCTTAGTGAGCATTTATCATTATGCATATAAATTGTGACTTATACTTTGATTTTTGCAACATCTCATAAACAGTTTTTATAGATTTATTACTTTACATATGTTCACTTATCCAAGAAAATGTGCATTGCAAAAAAATACTATGGACACTGGAGTTTTTGTAATTTATGCTTTTATGGTTGTCATTGTTTTTGATCACTTAATCATAGGGAGAGAATCTGACAATATACAGAGTATGTTGAATAGTGATGAGCTGAGGAGGCAAGAAAGTTGCAAGTCAATTGAGACTTGTTTGATAAAATCAATCATTTTGAAGAATATTATTTTTTAATTATTTCAAGTTCCTTGATAGGGTAAAGTTGAAACTATGAAGAACATGGGGATCATCCATGCTGTAACTCTTGCTGAAAATGTCAATTTAACTATAAAGAATTATGAGTTGGAGTGAAATTGCCACAAATAAAAGCAGCCACACCACTCAGAGTTTTTACAAGACTGGAAGAATGTTATGCTTACTTCAAGGAAAGATGCCTTATCAATTCAAGAGGTGTCCTCACCTCAAATGCTGCATATTTCTGCTGATGCCACTTACTCAAATCAGTGCTCACAAATGGCTGTCATGAACTATCCACAAACTTCTTTTAAAATTATTTTTATTTTTTATTTTCTATTTTTATCAGAATTCTCACTCTGTTGTCCAGACTGGAGTGCAGTGGCACACTCATGGTCATCGCAGGCTCAACCTGCTGTGCTCAGGTGATCCTTTTGCCTTAGCCTTCTAAGTAACTGGAAACCTAGGCATGCATCACCACACCCAGCTAATTTTTTTATTTGTTGTAGAGATGAGGTCTCGTCAAGTTGCCCAGGTTGGTCTTGAACCCCTGGACTCAGGCAATCCTCTCACCTCCACCTCCCAAAATGCTAGGATTACAGGCATGAGCCACCATGATCTGCCTTTTTAATTTTTTTTAGTGACTCCTTTTAAGATAACTGACTGAGTGGGAATGCATAACTTTTGGCCAGGAAACAAAGTTTATTCTTATTTAGTTAACTGGCCCATTTGGATACTGAACCTACCAAAAATGTGTCCTCATTAGCTCTTTGCTCTACTAATTGGTCACACAAGTGCTATTCTGTATAGGAAGATTTTACTGCAAAAGTGAGTAATATAAGACATTACATAAGCCAACCAGTATCCAATTCTATATCTTTCATTAAATATTATTCATTCAACACAGCTTTGATCATGAAGCTTAGTAGTTCTGCTACATATATGCAATAGAAAGAAAGTTATGTCACAAATCAAGCGGGATGATGGGGCAAAAATATTGTAGTATTTTTCATTAAAATATAATTATTAAAAACCATTTTAGATCACTTATATTTTCTTAATATAAATTCATTTTTAATCAAGAAAATATTTGCACTTTGGTATTTCATTATTGGATTTGACTTTGAGTATGATTTAAACATATGTTAAACTAAGTATATTACCTAATAAAAAATGGTAAACCCAATTTCAGTGAAATCATCATCATTCTGAAAATGAAAAAAAACCTTGATTTTTGGTATGTTTGTATTTTGTTTACATTGAAATTAAGAATGTGTGTATTTCTTTGAAAGTCAATGTTTATTTATCATAAATGGTAAATTACATTAACTACATGCTCTTTACAGGCTATTACTAAGATGTTTATTTATAGAGCACTCATTGAGTTACTGTTTTATACAGCAACATCATACCAGATTCTCCCTGCTCGAAAGGCTCCTATTATCTACCTATGGAAATGTATATGCAATTAAGAGGATATTTAAATTATGAGTCAACAGTGCAAAATATATACATGGGGGAACCCTCCAAAAATGAAATTTTTTTTTGGAGGCTGAGTCCCTTATTGTATAGGCTTCCCTGCTAGGTAAGTAGATAAGTGTTCTAGGAACCGATCGGCATCAGTGTACTAGCTAGTGTTGTTGTGAAAGGCTGCGTTTAGCTTCATTTATTATTATTATTATTATTATTATTATTATTATTTTGAGATTCTTTCAACACATTTGCCCATTTCATGATGGGTGATTTGCAAGCATACCTGCCCATACCAAACTGAGTGTTCAGCAGCCTTTAATCAAAAAAACGGCATGACCCTCATCCCTCATGCCCCACAAGCCCTATTCACCCGGATCTTGCCCAGAGCAACTGTTTTGTTGTTGTTGTTGTTGTTGTTGTTATTTTATCTCTCTGGATGAAAAAAGTCCTGAAAGGGAAACACTTTGCAGATGTGGAATAGGTGAAATAAAAATTGACAGAAGAACTAACAGGCTTTAAAATTGATGAGTTCAAACATGGCTTTGAGCAGTAGAAAAAGTCTTTCCAAAGGTATATTGCATCAAATGGAGGGTACTTTAAAGGTGACTGAAGTTTAAACATATAAGAATAAATACACCATTTTAATCAACAAATTCTGTGGGGTTTTGGGGGGAACCCAGGGTGTCCACGGGGCTAAATGAGTGACAAGAAATACATAGCAAAGGATATCCTTTTTCACAGACATTCATTAGAGGAAACTTTGTGAAAAAAATGTTCAAGAAAATAAAGGATATGAATTGTCCAATATGTAACATGGTACAATTTAGATCTGGAGAGTCATAAAGGTCAAATGAAAATTATACATGTCTCTACTATTTATATAAACTAATTCATAATTCTGGCATCTTTTTTCTGTATGTATAGATATTGTCCAGATTAAATATTCATACAAAAAACTCTTTTAATTTAGAAAGTAATACAAGAAATTATTTGATTTATTTACCGGTCTATCCCAATCATCATATATATATATTTTCAATTTGAGACCAAGAACACTGCATTCTTTCTTGAAAATATGTTTTATTTCCCAACATTATTGTTATATAAAATGTTCATGAATCGGATTGCATCCATTTCTCTCAATTCTGAGAAGAAAATGAGCAGTTTGGTCAGATTTTATTATAACAACTTGAATTTTAATCATATTTACTTGCTTTTGCATACTGGGATTGTTTACACAATATATGTTGATTTTTAGACAAAACTTATATCTTTGCTTATATTATTGAGTTACTTAAGTATTGTTCATTGACTTCTATGAAATGATGCTCAAAATTGTTCAAGGGTTTCATTAAAATAATATAATAATTAAAAATAGGCTAAACGATATTACCATTTTCATATGCAGCACTTGTTTATATAAATTATACTAGAAGCCGGGCTCGGTGGCTCAGCCTATAATCCCGCGCCTTTGGGAGGCTGAGGTGAGTCGATTGCCTGAGCCCGCGGGTTCGAGACCCGCCTGGGCAGCGAGACCTCATCTCTACAATAAATCAAAAAATCAGCCGGGCGTGGTAGCGCAGACCTGCAATTCCGGCTACTTGGAAGGCTGAGGCGGAAGGATCGCCGGAGCCCAGCAGGTCGAGGCTGCGGTGGCCGGGAGCGGCCACTGCACTCCAGTCTGGGCGACCGAGTGAGACTCCAACTCAAAAAAAAAAAAAAAAAATCATACTAGAGCTGTCATAGCACAGCCTCACCCATTTTTCTGATACAATTATGCCAAAGGACATCTCTATGGTGGTTATAATTTATATTTATTGGTGTTTCTGGTTCACAGTTGTACAATTATTTTGACACAAATGTAATTATTCCTGCTTGGGAAAGTAAATACAGTAGTGTCTTTATAAATATAACTGGAGAACTGAAATTCTATATTATGATGCAAACAAGCACAAATGGTTATAGAAACAATCGATTTTGGAAAAAAATTAATAATTATGTAATTTGGACTTTAGGACAAATAATTAATTATCATATTTAGGGGATACAATGTCAGTTTGATTTACCAGTGTGTATATGCCCTGTAGGATATTTACACATTTTCTTGTGTTGCTTCATTTTACATAATTTTGCAGATTTCTTTTATGATGAACAGTGAAACATTTGTAAAGTTGATTAGTAAATTGATAGGCATTGTACTTAGATTTTTTTTCCAATTGCAAGAGAAATATTAGTTATATTTATAACCTGTTGTTGAAATGATCTGGAAAGAACATTTATGAATTTATTTTCATGACATTCTGACAGAGTTAAAAGTCCTCTAAATAGAAGAATAATTTTATTAGACATGTGCAGTCTTGAAATTAATTATATACATTTTAATGGTAGAGATAAAAGCATTATTATTAAGCTGCTGCTTGATGTATAGATAATCAGTTTTTTAATGGATGGCTGCTCTACTTTCATATTTTATGATTGCAGAAGAATGTATAATTGTGAGAACTTCAACCCTCACGTTCATAAAAATGGAAAATGAAATGACTGTCATTACCAACCATTTATTTTAACACATATTTGCTGAGTACCAACTCTGTGCAGGTAACTGTTTATGGCAGAGATGATGAAAACCTAACTCTGATTTACATAAAGGTCCTAGTCTAGTAAGGTAAAAGGATATCTACATCTATATCTATATATCTCTCTATATATACACACATACTAATGATTGTACTGTAACATAATATGTATGATAAGAGTATGTATAAAAATACAGTGATATAAAATACGTTGCTATCATTGTTTTGGATTAAATGTATGAATGATGAAATTCGTTTCAAAGTAACAGAATGTCAAATAGTATGAGATTATTTTATTCATACTGTGATGTTTTCTGAGAAAGTTTTCAATGAACTAAGTGCCTACTATGTGCAAAGAAATTGGGCAATTAATTTACTTGTATCTAATCAGTGGGACCTTACTTGAAGAAGCAAAACGATTTTTAAAAGCCAAACGATTGTATGATTTTCCTGTATATTCTTTGTCCTGTTTTCCTTCCTTGCTTCACATTCTCTATCTTGTATTTTTTTCTTCCTTATGTTGAGAGGATTTTAAAAACTCTGTTTATTTAAGTGACTTAGCAACAATTGCAAATTGAGCAATGAGTACATTGTATATAACCTTGGTTAGATCTTATTTATAAATAATAACAGAAATGATAGCACTATTTATAACAAGATCTCTAAGCAATTTCTAAACTAGTCACCTCCTGCGACAACTGATTATGACATTAAGAAGATAAATACGGAACTATTTCTTCAGAATAATTCAAGAAATCAATAAGGTAGGCACAGCTATCTTTACAAGCACATCAAGTATGATTGGTTTGCCCTAAATATTCTATCTTTTTAGCCACCATCTTCCACCAAGTAAATTCCCACCAAGGGCCAGTAATCAATTATGCAACATAAGAATATCTTAACTAAAGACTTGCTACTTGTGAGGATGGTTTAGGGATCTTGACATGATTTTTAAAAATCAGAATAGGTAGTGATATTTTGAATGGATAAGTTTCATGAAAGAAAGCAAAAATGCAGCAATGAAGAGATAGAAAAGAAGCTACTTGGGGGCATCCCTGATTCGAATTGATTTCTTTTTTATGAAAACCTCAAGTCAGCTGATTTGAACACTACTATGAGAGAATAATGTCCTTCAACAATCCAGGGTGGCCATCGAGTGCCATCAAGGCATTTGTCTAAATCAAAGAACAGTTAACTCTGAAGGTAAGTTATGTCATTTACCTAGAGGACAGAAGTAGATGTAGTGTTTCCTTCATATCAGAGAACCAGAATGCACCTTAAACAAATGCCAAATGCCAAGTGTAGGGTTCAGCAAAATCTTTTCACATTTGCATAAACCATTGTCAATACTTAGCAAGTACACTGCTGTTACCCTATTCCATTTCCATGACAGATACCTATTATCAATCATGACATTTATTTCCTCTGAGTCGAGATGAAGTCAGAGAATCCTTCTCAGTTTAACAAGTCAACCAGCTGCTACCAATTGCTCAGAAATGATAGGAAACTTATCTTTCACCTCAGGAGTAAGATAACCTCAAAACAAATGAGTGTATTGTGACTGCAAAATTTATTCACAATATGTCAAAATGTGCCAGTCCAATATAAAGTCTTTATTTTCTCCAGAAATTAACAATGCGACATTTCTAATAGGCTCCTATTCATTTAATAGCAGGATCAAAAATAAACAGAGACAAGACCAACTAAATCATTATTCTGCTTACAAACTAAAACTGAAAGTGATTCGATAATTCAGTCATTTACTTCATATGATTCACTTTGTGCTTAATAGATTCGGATTTGTTCTTAGTCTTTAAAACCTCCTACAGCCATCTCCCACAAGATGGAATCTGTATAATTTAATGAAGTGTATACTCATACAATTTTACTGTGATAGAGATTGGTCTCTTGATCCTTGCAGTTCATTACTGAGGAGTGGCTGGACTGGTTTGTTCTCTGAACTGGTAAATTCTAAGATAAAATGAATTCAATTTGATCTTTGGGATGGTATGATGAAACTTACTTCTAGAGCTCATGGTTCAGCCATTTATCTGAAAACTCAATGTCTTTACCAAAAACAGCCTCCTTTTCTTTGGGTTGTCCAGCTAAATTCTCAGCACTTCCAAGGCAACTTACTGAGGTACAGTGGGACTTCTGAGTTCTTTTTTTGTGTGTATTCTTGAGAAACCAAGAACACTGTTTCAGGCTCATCAATATATCTGACACCCATCAATGGTGCTACACATTTTATCTCCTGCCATGTTAGAAATGATTGTGTGTATAACTTTTAGAGAATACCTCACTGTCTCTGTCATCTCACACTACCACAATAAAATATCACAGAATGGACTATGTAAACAACAGACACTTATTTTCTCACAGTTCTGAAGGCTAGGAAATTCAATATCAAGTTCCATCAGATTCAGTTCCTAGGGAGGGCTCTTTTTATGACTTGTAGACAGCTGCCTTCTAGTTGTGTCCTCATTTGACCTTTTTCCTGTGCACCAGGGGTTGGGAGTAGAAATTGTTTTCTTTTTTTCCTCCTCTTTAAAGGCCACCAGTCATATCAGATTGGAACCACAATTTTATGACCTTATTTAGCCTGAATAAACTTTTAAAAACTGTCTCCAAATATAATCACATTGGGAATTAGCATGTTAACAGATCAATTTGGGGAAAACACATTTCAGTCCATAAAACCCTCTAGGATTGACATCTTCGGTCTCCTGCATACATGCTTAGATAGCTCTAAAGACATCCCAACACACACACACACGTGCGTGCGTGTGTGCACGCATACACACACACACACACACACACACACACACACACACACACACACCACTTGAAGTTCGGAATCAAATTAAATTTGGGGTTTGGGAGTGTGTACCAAAAGAATCCTAACATTTGACTTTATTCAAATGTCTCTATCTTGTTTTCTCCAGAATTTTCTAGGACATGAAAAACAGGAATTCCACTGTCTATCAAGTACTTACCTTTAGTATGACTGAGCCAAAGGAGACAAACTTCAGGTTTTCTACTTATTCAGTGTTATATGTTGTTTCTTCCTAACTTAATCTTATGACTATGACTTAATAGAAAGATGTTAAAGACATCTTGGCCTACTAGAAATGTAATTGAGGAGGCATTTCAAAAATATTTTAGTTCTTAACAAAAGTATATCATCTGTCTTAATTATATTCTTCTGGGTATAAAGCAAAAGTAATTTATTGTTGCTACCATTGTTTTCCTATACTAGAACTTCACACAGTGAAGAGGATTAGGATTGTCTCTTAGATAATATAGTATATTGGAAAAAATTATACTACCTCAAAAATTTATGTAGAGGCATGAACAACTATGACAAAAATGTTGATCTACAAACAGAACAAGATATTCCAGAAGGAAACATTTTTTCAACAAAATCTACCATATTTGAAATTTTATATTTCTAGATTTATATTTTGGGATTAAACTGGGCAAGGTTTTTCCTGTCAAAGAATAAATAACTCTGAAAAGGTAATAATATAATTCTTATCATATTTATACATTAGTGTAATATGATTAATTTAGCTCCTTTTTGAAGAATAGTTTTCCTGAGTCAATTATAGGATGAAGAGAACATTAAGTCATTGAATTATAGGAAAACTTTGATCATGAACTGTCATCAGCAAATGGTGAGAAGGCTACAGATAATTTTTTTAAATGTGAATGGGACTTTGAGAGAAAAAGCCAGTACTAACTTCAATAAATCAAAACCTGAAAGATTCACTGAATGTTGAACTGTTCTTCTAATTCCTTGGCATCATAAAATAAAGCTTTGGTCTCTGTTTTGTTTTAGTCTGTTTGGGGAGATTTTATCACTTTTATTCTTTGTTCTAATATTATATATTCTTCCCTAATTCTCCCACTTTCTTGTTTGTCCTCAATCATATTAGTGGGTCTAGTGGGTGTAATAAATTACTTCCCTGTGAATAGTCAAGTTTACTGCTTAGGTCTTGATCCCTGTCGTGCTTCCAGTGTTAGTGGCATTGCCTCCTGTGTTCCAGGCAAACCTGCAAAGCTGGTCTGACAAGAGTCTCAGCAAAGGTTGTTTTAATTTAGAACAAGTTTAATTAAGACTCTCAGTAGAGAAGCCCCACAGGCCTACCTAGAATCTCACTAATGTGCAATGCAATTATTGAAATATCATGGGAGTCAGAACCAAGCAAATGGACAAATTTGCCTGTCAAGAATTATAGCCTACCATATAACTAGTGACTACCTGATAAGATTGAGCAAGAATATTAGTAAGGAAGAGTTACTGCTTTACCTGAGGACTCTTGAAAACTAGAGGGAGGAAGTGAGGAATGATTTATAAAAGGACATACTGAAGGAAATGAATTCCAACATATTTTGGCAAAAGTAGCAAATTCATATGAAATAATTGTGCTAAATATTAATATTGAGTCTCAATACTGTAGAAAATATATTTGTGTTGGGACAAAAAAGGCTTAACAGGGTTTAGTTCTTCAATTCCCACAGGGAAAAATGATGCACTCTACCAAAGTTATGCATGGGGAAAAAAATCTACTCTAGTTATTATACATCATTGTGGGAGAAAGAAAAACCTACTCTCAAATCTTCACATGAAGCAATTCCTTTTGCATATTTGACAACTTAGTGTTAGTTCTATAGAATGAACAAGCTAACTAGGTGCAAAGAATATTATTTTCTCCTCTCTTGACTATTATGGGCTTGCGTGATTGCTTCCTAATATATGGTAGTATATTTTTGTACCTGACAAAACGGAACATATAAAGCAATGCATTCATCTCCCAAGTAAAATATTGAAAGACATTAACTAGATTATCTGAACCAATTTGCATCTATTTATTTTTCAAGCCAGTGCCCCATGAATCTGTTTTTCCTTATCTTCCTCCATTTCTGTCAGCATTTTTCTTTCTATACATTCACTTCCTTGAAGCAAAGCATTTGTGTAATCTGCTTTCAGTATTTCTACAAAATCAGAAGTAGCATTTTCAGTCCACCTTTTGTAGTTGTTTGACCTTGATGCTTTTCTGAACATAAAAGTCTTATTCTCTGTAGAACTGCTGGCGGTATGAGAAACTATCAGTCAATTTTACAGATGCTACAAACACTTCAATTCACTACAAAGTTAAGAGTATCATAGTAAATCTCACATTATGGGTTCTATTTTCAAATAATTGACTTAGGAGCAAGCATTATTTAGGCCCATCTCTTACAAGCAGTTGGAATTGTGGTTGAAAAGAACCCCGGATATCAATCTGGGACATTAGTGACATCATAACAAGTGTCATAGCCTGGATCTTCAGGATATAGCTTATGAAGTATAAAGTATTGTCATTCAGTACAAGGGCTAAAGTGAATTTTATGCGAGGAATGAGAATAGTAGAAGAAAAATTATTCTCCATATCAATGATATTGTCCTTATTGTCCACATCAGAAAATATATATGAAATTTAAAATGTCAAACCCATGTATCAGAGTTTTGTCAGCATAGGAATTCATTTTTAATTTTTCAAAACACTTTTGAATATATTGCTTGCTAGTTTATTATTAAAAGTGAAAGATAGCCAGTGTGGATTGTTTCTTTTTAAGTCCATGTATAAAATAAACATCATTGTTCTATTTCTAGAATATCTAGGGGTGCTTTTATTAACTGCTGTTTTTCTTTTAAAAAGTAAACTACATGTGATAGATTTCTTTTCTTATATGTGAGCATAAATGAAGTATAAAAGAAAATTTGGATACATCTATAACACAAACCATATAAAATAGGTTTAAGTTAAATATGTATCACCATCTACTTACCCATAAACTGACAAATGCAGCATGCCTGTGGACACAAACACACCCATACACATACATGAACTGAGATTCAAATATCTGCTGTACATTCCCAGGGATAATATTCCAAGTTTGTTTCTTCTTACAACTATCAGTCTACTATGTCAAATTACTTCTGACATTCTTCTTCATATTTTGAATGTTCTATTTTCATACCTCAGTTTTATTCCCCCTACTTGAAAACGTTTCCTCATTACTTCAAACCTTTTTTCCAACTAGCAATATATTTATTCTTTAAGGTAAATTTCATATACGTTGTCCTCTGAAGGACCTTCTTAACTCATACCCACCTAAAAAGAATTAAACTGCTATACACCATAGCCTATTTCCTTAGAGAGGAGGGGAGTAAGAACAGTGTATACTTCTATTATATTAGTTATTGCATTATTTGATTGTTGTTTATTTTAACATCTCTTATCTCAATTGGAATGTGAACATCACAAGCATGTAGACTGTTTTATTCATCTTACATCCTCAGTACCTATTAAAGACCCTGGCATAAAGTAGGTGTCTAATAAAAGGTTCATAAATGGGAAGCTGAATGCCACTTTGCTCCAGTGAGTAAAATTAATAGTATATTAAGTAAATCATGGTTTATAAGGGAAAATCTACTGAAGAAAAAAAGCCATGTCTATTTCAAAGGCACATAAGAGTAACAGTGATATTTCTTCTATTTTAAATATTTTTGTTACTTTGTAATTATTAATGTAACACAGCATAATAAGCAGAGAAATTTTATTTGGTAATTGTGCTTAAATATAGCTGCTACATGAATAATTAATGGTCTTGAATAATTTTGATTTAATAATTATATTCTGAATTTATTTTTGGTGAGTACAGCTTTCTTTAACATATGTTATTTACATGCATACTGTATACTAGCTAGCATTACCTAGGCATCTTTATTGTGTATTTAAATAAATCAGCTAATTTTATTACCATTAGTTCTAATTTGAAATTAGGTTATAGTATGTACAATATACACTGAGGATATATGAAATGTACCTGAATTAGAACACTAAAACTGATTCAAAAATAGAACTTTTTAAAAAAGTCTTAATAATTATAGGTAGTAAGTCAGATCCTGAAAAAGAAGAAACTTCAAAATTGTAGAGAGAAAGTCAAGACAAACGATTTCTAAATGAAAATGTGTTGTGTGATGAGTTGGTTAAGTAAACAAAAAGGTATCAGTGAGTTGTTGGGTAGGTTCTATCGGCAGCCTAATAAGTGCCCACATAGCTCCAAAACACAGAAAATTGCTATAGTACCTGTGGATATCTCTCTAGTTCCAAAAGCAAGAAGAGAAAAATAATGACATGGATGGGTGATGTTTAAGACTAAGATGTTTGTTCCTAATCCAGAACATAGGAAAAAAATGTTCAAAACCACTTTATTATTTATAAATAGAAGCCCCCAAGTGTTACCACTGTCAAGACCTTCTTGAATTATCTGCCTTAAAGCTGCTTCAGTGTTTTCACTCATTTTTTAAATTAAAAAAATTAGGATGACATTTATGTCTGAGTGCTTCTCAGTTTGATCATGCTAGTGATGTTTCTTTTCCTTGCTCTTTTTTAAAACTAAACAAAAAAGTGAAAAATCTTTCCATATAGCAATTCTATGGTACCTATTGCACAACAAGACTTGTGTTAATGAAAATTGATTTTTATGTAAGTTACATAGGAGAGTTGTGTACTTTTCAGCACACAGTAAATCATTTCTGAGTATAGCCTCAGAGACAAATTTGTATCTAGATGTTTTCATAGAACTATGTGACAATGCTAATGGTGACCCTGATTCCTGAAATGCTAGCAGCCTAACTTCATTCAAACTGAATGTGATTCAGAAACACCTTCCTCTGTCATTGACTGCTCCCCCTAACCCCCCACCATCAAATACGTTATGTTCCCGTGAGAGGAAAAAAAATCTACAAATTAATGGCATTCATTTTCACAATTTTAAGAAACCTATAGATTAATTATATTCAGTTTCCCAATTTTTTAAAAAAGGAACACCTCAGTTTCAACAAGCAAAGATGTGAAAAGAATAAGAATAAATAATGTCTGGCTGTTTTGACATCTCTGGCATCGTTTTGTTTCCTTGGTTTTGACAAAAAATAGTAGGTCATATTTGTAGTGTTCATTATCCCAATTAGCCGCACATCATCTTGGTAATAGATTCTTTCTTGTTTTATACACAATACAAGGTATTAAAACCCAATATTCTAAGGCAAAGCCCATATGTAGCATCTTTTATTAAAATCTTTTGATTGATATTATCCACCAACAGGTGCCAATGGCTAGTGTATTATATGAAGTCCCATGAGATGACTATATACCTGTTTCCCATTATGCTAAAAAAACCCAAAACATTATATATTTTAATTATATATTTGTCTCCTTTCACTAGAACCTAAGCATAATAGGGCAGGATATTTTTTTCTGTCTTATTAATTTCTGTAACCCCAATGCCTACAAGAGTATTTGACTAACGGTGGTTGCTAATAAATGTATCTTGAATGAATGAAGGCATGGATGAACACACATATCTTTGTCTGAAATTTTTACCATTCAAATTATAGGATTTATCACTTTTTCATCATTAGCACTCAGCAACTTCAAATATCAGATGTGGAAGTAAGAATGTTCTTTTTTCTTGTATTGTCATTTCACTATATCACCAACACATCTTATTTATTCCTAACTTTATTATTTTTATGATTTATTCTCTAGTTGAATATTCTTCACTTTTTATCTCTGCCAATTTATGTGCCTTCCGTCCTTAAAAATCTGTCCCCATATTCTAGCTCTCTAGTCATTCTTCTTTACACCTTTCCTGAGTATCTACTCAATATCTGTGTATTCTATATTGTGTTGTTTTAGACTAAAGATGGTAAGTTGTTTGGTAAATTTTTGGTGATAACTCTTTAAAGTTTGTATCACTGATTAAGTAAGAAGCCTATTAAGATGAAATATCAGTCTACCTCCAGAGCTGCCTCATCCTACTATTCTTTTTTTTTTTTGAGTTGGAGTCTCACTCTGTCGCCCAGACTGGAGTGCAGTGGCCGCTCCCGGCCACCGCAGCCTCGACCTGCCGGGCTCCGGAGATCCTTCCGCCTCAGCCTTCCGAGTAGCTGGAATTACAGGTATGCGCTACCACGCCCGGCTGGTTTTTTGATTTATTGTAGAGATGAGGTCTCGCTGCCCAGGCGGGTCTCGAACCCGCGGGCTCAGGCAATCCACTCACCTCAGCCTCCCAAAGGCGCGGGATTACAGGCTGAGCCACCGAGTCCGGCTCATCCTACTATTCTTAATGACTCATTCCCTTTGTTGCCCTGGAGACATTAATAAAAGACTTAGCACCTGGAAGCACTTCCCTCTCTGAATTTCCATCACTTTGCATGAGACTTTTTCTTTTCTAGTCTCTCAGGATCCATCCTTTATTATTTTTCCATCTTCTTTTGTTTCTTTTTTAAAAATGTTCCTCTACTCACTTGTCTTTAGTTCTGAAAACATGGCATTTCTTTTTTCTTTTTGAGTTGGAGTCTCACTCTGTCACACAGACTGGAGTGCAGTGGCCGCTCCGGGCCACCACAGCCTTGCCTGCTGGGCTCTGGCGATCCTTCCGCCTCAGTCTTCCAAGTAGCCGGAATTACAGGCATGCGCTACCACGCCCGGCTGATTTTTTGATTTATTGTAGAGATGAGGTCTCGCTGCCTAGTCGGGTCTCGAACCCGCAAGGCTCAGGCAATCCGCTCACCTCAGCCTCCCAAAGGCACGGGATTACAGGCTGAGCCACCGAGCCCCGCTAGCATTTCTAATCATATCCAAAAATTGTTAAATATACTTCAAAAATAAAATTCATTTCATTTTTTCCACTAATTATGTGATACATGTTCATCATACAAAACTGGAAATAATATATATAAACATTCCTGATAGTTTCACTACTAAAAATAACTTAGATTATTTCCTCCATTTTTTACTATGGTGTTAAAAGTAAACAAACAAAAACAGTCGAAGTCCCACTCTGCCTATGCAAATTGTACCTGAAAATGTGAAGTTTTTCAAGCTAAAAATTATCATTTCCTATCTTCTAAAGTACGCATTTCCAAAGCCATACTATTTATCTTAGAGCATAGACTTGAGGGTAGTTTATGTATTGTGTTTGTATGGCACTAGGAAAAGAAGTGGAAGGTAATACTGAGTTACTTAATGCTGATTGTCGATAATGAATTATTTCTTTTATCTAAACAAATTTACATTTTATGCTGACATTATGCTGCAGTCCTTTCTTTAGAATTATGAACTATTTATTTATTTATTTATTTATTTATTTATTTATTTATTTATTTTTGAGTTGGAGTCTCACTCTTGTCGCCCAGACTGGAGTGCAATGGCACGCTCACGGCCACCACAGGCTCCACCTGCTGGATTTAGGCGATCCTTCTGCCTCATTCTTCCCAGTAGCTGGAGTTACAGACTCACGCCATCATGCCTGGCTAGTTTTTTGTGATTTATTATAGACATGAGGTCTCACCAAGTTTCCCAGGCTGGTCTCAAACCCCCAGGTGTCAGGCAATCCTCTCGCCTCAGCCTCCCAAAGTGCTGGGATTATAGGCTGAGCTACCGAGCCCAGCCGAATTATGGAACATTTAAAACAAAGTAAAGAAGCCAGGCTTGGTGGCTCAGCCTGTAATCCCGCGCCTTTGGGAGGCTGAGGTGAGTGAATTGCCTGAGCCCGCAGGTTTGAGACCTGCCTGGGCAGCGAGACCTCATCTCGACAATAAATCAAAAAATCAGCTGGGCGTGGTAGCGCATGCCTGCAATTCCGGCTACTTGGAAGGCTGAGGCGGAAGGATCGCCGGAGCCCAGCAGGTCGAGGCTGCGGTGGCCGGGAGCGGCCACTGCACTCCAGTCTGGGCGACAGAGTGAGACTCCAACTCAAAAAAAATAAATAAATAAAAATAAATAAATAAAATAAAATAAAGTAAAGTAATCTTATTGTTCTTCACATACAGATAAACTTTTTCTGTGTGAAGCAATCATTTGATATATAGGCAATTTGTTACCAGGGTATATATAAACAGAGAGAGAGAGACAGAGAGAAGGTTAGAGAATTCAATAATATCTATATAGGGTGTTTAGAGGGAAATTATTATTCATGGAGGTATGACAAAGAAGGTTACTGTAAAGTTAACTCCAAATTTAATTATATTTTACTCTGTACAGTTGACCTAAAAGTGAATAGAAGATTTTTTAAAGCAGTATATGTCTCTATGTCAGTAGTTAGATGATTCATTAAAAAAAATTATTCCTCATCTCAATTTAATGTCATCTTCTGAAGACTTGTCCCTCTTTTGACCCCATATCAGAATATTTTTTTCCACCAGAAGACCTAAATAGGCTATGGAATATGGTGAGCGACTCTTCATTTCAGCCATCAATTACCAACTCCCTTTGTCTTTTGACCTAATTCTTGTCTTCCAGTTTCTATATAGTTGGATCAGTGGATTGTTGAGCTCCGTGCTCTCTTGCTCATATCCTTTTTACAGATTTTTCTTTTCTGGAACAAAGCAATAATAAAAATATTTCTGGGGTTTTTGCCAGACATTGCTTCCAACTTCTACATAATTAAGAAAATATCTTTACCTTTGTTATATCCTATATGTTTGTATTCCTCTGAGCTCATATTGCAGTTTTGGATGTCTTCAGGGCACTTAAAGTTAACTTTCATAGACTAAGGATATTTGGAAAGCAAATCTTTTGCTAGTTCTGGATAAAAGTTGTTGCTACAGGCCCAAGATCAACAAAGGAACAGATTGTCTGAAGATGTACAAAACTAATAAACGGGCTAATTTGTTTTATAACTTTCTTTACCAGAACCTTAAGATCAGCTGTAAGTTTTAAGTTGGATGCTTTCAAACATTTCCTTCTAAGAATTTCTTCAAATAAGAAAATCGATCTCCCAAATGAGCATTTTCTACTCCATAATGAATGACTTAACAAAAAACTACTCTTAAATTATGCAGCAGTTGCAATTTCTTTTTGCTTTACTGGAAGTTATATTTCTGCCAACTGTCACATGATCTTCCAATGCAGGTATATGAATCATAAAGGAGGAAAACTGAAGGCAAACAATAAGATCCCCAAGTCAGTTTAGAGATCATCACTGTCTACAATCATATTGATTGTAATCATTAAGGACATTGAGGAAAATTGTCTCATTTGAACGGCAGTGTACTGGTGGCTAATCACACTCCAGAGAGCATGTAACTGTAAATATGCTTATACAACCATCTTAATAGTAGTGGGGGAAAATGCTGTACATATCAGGTGAGGTGGGAAAACTCACCAAGTAATTGAAATTCATTATGTCAAATTATCACAAACCACAAATAAAATTAAGTAGATGACATTTGCTTTCATTAGTTTCTATCCTGGTAATATTTATGTGGCCAAATACCTTTTTTCTAATGATATTTCTTGATAAACATGTTGAAAAACCATCAAAACAGTTCTTCTTCATTTGAAAAATTGGCACTCGTCATGTGATTTTCTTCTGATAATACAAGACATGCATCACTGCTTTCATTCCCTTCCACTGGGGTGAGTCAGAGTGAGTTCACTATTTGTGTCACTAAGTAAAGGGAACAATTGCACCTAGGAGCTTATTTATTTATACTCAGTCTGTGCTCTTTATGAGTAGTGAACAGTCCACTGAAAACCTCTGTAGCTGGTGCATTATTCAGTAACTTGTTACCCTTCCATTTTGTAGTTATTGTCTATTTATAATGCCATTGGATATTTAGCTCTATTTTTTTAAAAATAATAACACTTTGAAAATTTAATAATAACTAATAAAATGACCTGACATTACCAAGATTGTATCATATTACATTTCAAATATGCTTAATATAAAAATTCAATTCAATGGAATATTTTGTTGTCTGAAACAATATTCTATATACATTCTAAGTAATTTTTTCTACTAAAAAGTGAAACCTATTCTGTTGTATATTGTTTTGTTTCTAGATTCAAGTATATTTAATCTTAGCTGCATTTTTGTTCAAAAAGAAGCCCATTAAATGATTATATTATAATTAACACATTATTTTATTATGCTTCTAAAATTATAAAATTGAGAAATATCATTTTCAAGATATTTCTCCCCTTTAAAATTTTTCCTAATATACAAGCACTTTATCCTCAAAATGAACACATTTACATTATAATTAACATACTTCTAGCTCTGAGGATGCAAATCACTACTGTCAGTTTTGATTAACCAGAAGCAAATAGTTAGTCCATACCTCATTTTGTCCTTGCAGACAGTCTGAGAAAACAATGAAGCCTTCTAAATTATCCAGTTTCTTAAATTTGCATATTATCTGTCCAACAGTCCTTTAAATTGTTTAAACCAGGCACGTTGTCAACCAAGCAGCAGGAACTGTTCTCTTACACACACATGCACACACAAACATGCATATTTATTCTTTGTTACCAAAGCTCATAAAATTGAGAACAATTGAGTTAAAATCATTTTGAATATTTTAAATGAAAATAAAACTTATGATGTTTGTTAAAATGGACAAGTAGTTATTCATTAAAGTGACAGGACAATTAGAGGACCTAGAATAGAACACCGGAAGAAGGAAGGAAGAAGAAAGATAAAAGCAAGCAGGGTGGACAACTTGACTATTTCATAATTTTCTAGTACTGGACTTTAGAGGTGAGAAACAATTGGTAATATTTTTCAGGCAATAACCTCTTTTGAATTGTGTATGATTTGTCAATCTGCAAGACCATAATTGAAATCCAGATAATATCATACTTTAAAGCATTAGAGTGGTATAGTATGCCATTCTAGAAAGTGTGGTATGCACTAGAGCACCATACTTTAAAGTAACCTTGAATTGCTAATTTGTTTTTCTTTATATGAGGATAACTGATGACATTCCACCATTTACATTTTTTTCCGTTTTTAGAAAAGCACTTTCTTACCTAATCAGAAATTTCCAGCTCTGATGCTTCCATGAGTTAGACTTCAACTAATATAGTTAAAGAATGAAATATTAGCTTCATTTTTGGATTTCTTTGCATTCACTGATTTGTTACCACTATAATGTCATTTTAAGTGTAATTTTAGTACGTTAATTATCATTAAGATAACTGACTAGCTGTTAAAAATTAGAGCAATGTGGAATTTTTAAAAAGTAATGTATGATTATGTCAAGTATATTTATAATCCAGTCATTAAAATCTCAGTAATGAGATGTTATGGAGCAAAACTAAATATTGTTCCTAGTTTAAGGTCTCCTTGTATTTTCCTATTTCTGGTGAAAAGCATCATTTTTTTCTCATTTTGTTGTAATAAGGAATAGATTATGTCTGTGAATACATTGTACTTAGATGTGTAAATAAACCCTTTAAATATCAGAAGACTAGAGGATAGCAATTGATTGGAGAAGAACCATCATCTCATGGGAGATGGCAGGCTATAAGGCATTTTGGAGAAGATATAGGAATTTCACTGTCTTGATATTTCTCCTGAAAAACTAGACAATTTTGTGTTTCTATCAAAAACCATATATACACACAGAACTTCAGGGTATATATATGTATGTATGTGTATATATACATATATATATATGTATATACACAAAAACCATAGTATACGTCACAGAACTTCAGAATATATATATATATATTCATGGTATAAAATATATATATTTAAAATAATTAAAACTAATAGGTAAGGGACTGAGGAAGATGATTTTCAGTGCTCCCTACTCTGAATCCCTGTAGTGTTTAAACTTTTTTTTGGTATTACTAAAGTTAACATTATATTACATTTTCCATGTATATATAATATATGTGATTTTACTGTACACATATCTATTATGTAATATATATAAGTATGCTATATATTAGACATATCAAATATATTAGTCTTTTCAGTACAATTTATAACTATGCAGTATTCCTCAAATGATACTAACTTCCTACACAGAAAGTTCCCTACATACAAAGCTTCAAGTTACTAACTTTCAAAGATGCCAGTGTGTATTTCCATGTCCAATCACATAAGTTAGTTCACGTGTCTGGTGTACATTGTAGTATGCATGCATCCTCTACAAGTTGTCAGGCTTTTGTGCTTTACTGTACAGTACTGTATAGTGTACAGCAGTACAGTATCTTTACTTCAAGCTCCTGATATCTGGAAGCAAGCATAAAAGCAGCAGCGATGTAGCTGGTACTGTGTAGCCAATTGTGTTAGTTAGGTACCTAGGCTAACTTTGTTGAACTTAGGAACAAATTGACCTTAAGAACACGCTCTCAGCTAGGATCTGAGGCTCAGCCTGTAATCCCAGCATTTTGGAAGGCCGAGGCGAGTGGATTGAGTGAGCCCAAGGGTTCGAGACCAGCCTGGGCAAATTGGCAAGACTTTGTCTCTACAATAAGTCAAAAAAAATTAGCCTGGCATGGTAATGCACGCCTGTAGTTCTGGCTACTTGAAAGGCTTAGGTGGAAGGATCGCCGGAGCCCAGCAAGTCGATGCTGGGGTAGCCGTGAGCATGCCACTGCACTCCAGCCTGGGCGACTGAGTGAGAATCCAACTGAAAAACAAAAACAAAAACAGAACTCAATTGTATGTAGGGGACTAAGTGTACCCTGAAAATTTTTCCCTGTAATTAAATCAAATCTCTCCTATTTCAAATTTTATTATTTATAAGAACAACAACATCACTGTCAGAAAGAGGCATAGAGATCATATAGTCCCACCCCTTGAGTCTACCAGAAAGAAAGCTGAATCTTATGACTTTCTCAAGTTAATGTCTGCTTAAAGGTAACATCATGGTTCAACCTTTGTCTCTATATAATGCCATCTGTCCCCATTTTCTTGCATCTTTGCAATGTTAAATCTCTCTTCTGCCTTTGATACCTGCATTAAGTAAAACAAAAACAAACAAAACTATTATAGTCTCAAAAACTGACTTAATGTTTAGCATCCAAATTTCTCAAGGAATGCAAATATTGATAGGTTGTCTTCCTCACCCTTTCCTGAACTTGTTATCCTTACCTTTCAGCTTTTTATGGTTTAAGACATATTATTTAGAAGACATAACAAAAAACAATCATCACCAATTAACATCCTAAGTCAAAATATCTCATCCGATGAGATAAATGTATTTATTTTTCTATTGCTACATAACACATTACCACAAACTTACTGGCTTAAAGCAACACAAACGTATCATCTTACTATACCCATACATCAGGATTTCGGGTTAGCTAGGTTAGCTCTGCTTACTATCTTACCAAGCTTAAATCAGGGTTTTTGCAAGGGACTGCAATTCTATCTGAAACTTGAGACCCTCTTTCAAACTCACATGACTTTTGGTAGAATTTAGTTCCTTGGGGATTTAAGACTGAAATTACCATTTTTCTTGCTTACTGCCAGCTAGGGGTCATTGACCTCCTTCAAACCACAAGCCATTCTCTGCCACATGGATCTCTTCACAACAGTTTATCTCTTCAAGGCCAGCAGGAGAATTTTTCACATGCTTCAGATCTCTACCTCAAGAAGGGAGTGGTCTCTTTTATAGACTCATCTCACTGAGTTAGATGCACTCAAAAAAGGTTTTTTGATTAGCTCAAAACTCAACTGATTTGGGGGCATTAATTGCATCAGTAAAATCTCTTCATCTTGTTATAGAAAATGACCTAATTATAAGAGTAAAACCCATCATATTTCTAGTCCTTCCCAACTCAAGAAGAGATGATTATACATTGCATGTGTAGCAGGGAGCAGGACTCTTAAGGGCCATCTCAGAATTCTAATAACAATAAGCATTTACATAACTATGAGTAAAAGGTAAACATTAGGTGACTAAAGGAGAAAGATGAATAGCATACATATGTTTAGAGAAGATGCTCCTAAAATAAAATCTCACCTGTTGATTCTCAAAACTAGGGCCAGCCATGCTTTAAGTAACATTAGCTGTTTTGTTAATTTTTTCCAAGTGCTTAGCCTAATTTCATTTAATTGATATTTATTAAAAGAAGGGCATTTATAAGTACTCACTTTGTATTTCAGAACTTAATTTTATTTAACCCCTACAAAGACTCAACATACTTGCTCTGTATACTGGAGTTCACGAACGCATGTAGGGGACTAAGAGAATTGTATGCAATCCTTATCTTCATGGAACATGACATGTATTGGGCCAGAGAGCCATCTCACACACACACAAAGGCATGAAATAATGCAAAATAGTTTAAGAACAAGTATGAAGTGAATAGTAGGTAACTCATAGACACATTTGTGATACTATAGAATACAAAGAATACCTCTATTATAGGTTTAATTATTCTCTTCTCACTCCTCTGTTTCCATACTAAAATATGAACTTCTTGAGGAGATGGACTGAGCCAAATTCTATTTTGTGCTTATAGAAGTAGTACAGAACATGGTACATAATAACATAATAGTAACTAAATTTCTGATTGTTAAAAATGAATGTTTTTCTATATAATAATTTACATACATTATAATTGTAATGTTTTTATTGACCATATTATTTTCTAGCCAGAGCACTAGGTTAGACTGAAAAACTAGTAAGAATTTTGAAGTAATGATCACATGACATGTGGAAAGGAGAATGAATCTAGGATAAAGTTATATTCAGAAAAGAAATACTAAAGAAAAATAATAAATCTGAAGTCTAGATATTAATGAACTGAAAATGACTAATATGAGATCTCTGTCATTGAGAAAGAAGCTTAAAGTCCCATAGAGGACAGAACAATAAGTAAAAAATTATGAAAGAGCCTGAAGACTATGCCAACAGAGATCCGTTATTGTGTCATTGAAGAAGTGATTAACTCTGCTTGGAAGTGTATAAACAAATGTGTCTCTGTCAGTCCTATGTCAGTAGTTCTAGGAAAAAAAGTCACTTTAATTAAATTAGCATGAGTTTGAGTGTATTTGAAACCAAAGAAAAATATGCCCCTTTACATTTCAGTTTCTAAGAAAAGGGAACCATAATTAGGCATTAAATGCTGAATACACATAAGGAAGCCTTCATTTAATTAGATAAAAATTACTTGGAATGACAGTTTTATGGCTGCAAAGGAGATTGGAGTCATCTAAGAATAGTGATGAATTCATTTATCAATGCATAATTTAATATATATTATACATATATATATCAATCTATATACCAAGTGGTATCAAAGATATTTTAATTTAAATACTAACTATTCAAATACATTTTCATGTTACATAACCAAATTGTAAAACTGCATTTTTTATTAATTGCAATTTTTTTCAAATTCTGTCATATGGAAAGGTCTGTAGTAAAAGAAGGTCATGTAAATTGTATAATAAAAGTCAAATCAGATATTCTGCTAACTGTGAATATGACAGGAGAAGGATTACATGGAAATAAATGCACACATTGTTACTGATCTTAATGCTGCATCTCTATTTTTATTCTGCAAATATTTTTAGTTTGTAATTAATCATTGTATGAAATGATTCTCTTTTTAAAGCCAAGCCAAAAGTAGATATTTCTTTCCCCCCTTATGACGATTCATCAATTTCCTCTTATCAGATCACTATTTCCAAGAAGAGTCAGAGACAAAGCAACATATTTATACACATTAACTGTGACTGTTATTGCTACAATATAAAAATAAATGTATTTTTATCATTTTCAAAAAGAAAACTTTAAAAATTATATTTGTATATAATGAATTTAATCCAGCAAAGCCTGAGTACTATATGTTCAAGTCCCCCTTTGAAGCTTGAAGGAGTTATTTATATAAATTTACCCAAAAAGGTAGTATTAGTTGGAATTATAACCAAACTCAGGAAGGGCTTAGATATATTTTTACTACCCATTTATCCTATCATCTAACATACTACCTAGGCATTCTCAATAAATATTTGGTTTAGTGTAGGAACGAATAAACTAATGTGTTCCTGGCTGACAAATCTATAGTGAGGTATGGATTTGTTTAAAAAGCCAGGGATATGTTAGGCACATCTTTAAATTTGGTCTTAAAGATATGAAAGATAATTATTTGTTCTAACACAAAATATTAGATCAATATACTGACTATTTCTATGTCCATTGTTCATGTCCCATGTTTTTAGGTTCTCAAAATGTTTCTGAAACTTAAGAACAGTAAAAGTATATTGTATCAGAACTACACTTGCCTTTACCTCACAGACCAGGGAACCAACGTCAGGGTTCTGCCAATTCCAAAGTATGTCCATTGCAATTTTAAATTTGAAGATCAAAAAAATACTAGGCGAGTGTGTCAACCCAGTTGACATACTATGATCCAAACATAGAAGGAAAATGTATTTACTTACCTGGTCTTTATTTATTTCTCACTCTAAATAGTGATCCAGGATAACCCCAAGATCCTCAGGTATCAATGTAACTTCATGTCCTGGTTCCAACAGTTATTGAAATGTTGGATACTCCCTCTTTTCCATAGTAAAACTACACAAGCGTTATATGTCTCATTGGATAAGGACTGGAGATTCAATAGCATATGTGCTTGCCATGGTGTTCTTCCTCATAGGGAGTTCTTCCCATTTATTCAAGTGGCTAGGGGCTTGAGAACAGTCTCACTTTCCAAAACTAGACATGGGGTCATGACTATTGAAATGGCTGATTTTAGCCTTACAATCATCCATCCTTGATTATTTTTGGTTGTATAGATCAGGCAATATTCTTTTTGCTTGCCCATCTATATTGCCCCTGGGAATACTGTGTTCTATTAACCAACTCCAAAGCTCTCTGTAAATCAGGCCCTACAGGCTACCAATTCAATCTTGCCTCTTATTACAGTAATTGTGCTCACCTTACTTCTGATGGTTAAAAAACACTAGCTTGCATTTATTAACTTAGTATTGTATCTTGTCCATTGATATTGCAATCAAGTCTGTAACAGTACCTCCTACTCTCAACCCAGTATTTCAAAGGACAGTCATGCCTGAGCTTCTTAACAATACTTGTCACCAATACCAGTGCATTTCTTACTATGTTTGTCAATGCAGTGTTTCTCTAGACCTCCTGCAAAGTATAGATACTTGCAGGGTTTTCTGGACTTACATAGTATGTATACACACACCACTATGCCTACATCCCTGAGCCTTTGGTTAATTTTTCCATTTTTCCAGATAAGCCCTGGCATTTCTGCTTTGCTTTGTGAGTCATCACTTTTTCCAAGCCTACAAGAGACAACCTATCAGTATATTAGCACCGTCTCCCGTAATCCTTGCCAATATAATCCTGTATTACAGAAGAGTGCCTTTATATTGATATGCTTATCCTTATTTAATGTTATATTTTGTCTTATCTTAGCGCCCTTGGGATCTACATATATCTGTATGTTCTGAGAACATGTTGGTATGTGTTAGCTAGATCTTGTAGCAATGTCAGAGCATAGCTCCCTTTCTTATTCAGAAGGTCCAACACTTCTTTGGCTGGTCTATGCTGTAACCAGACTCTAATTATTGGTTTGTTAGCCAAGGGATAAGGGGTCAATTCAGAGGGAGAAAGTGTTGCCTTTGGAAAAAAAGTCCTCTGCATTGTCTTTAAGAAAGATTGTGGGCAGTCTTTAAAATGGATAAGTAGGCCTTTTGTGTGTACCCAAAAGATTCAAAACAATATAATGATTCAAAATATTTAAGTACATCAATGCAGATATCTCCATCTCATGTTTTGAAATCAAAACCTTTCCCAATTAGCACCCTGACTCTGGCATTTTAGATTTGTCTTGGGTGAGAATTCAACCCTCTCTGGAGTGCTGATACTTTTATAATTTCATACTGGATCTGATTTTTACCATATCATGAGTTTCAGAAGATGACAGTTTCATTACATGCTGCCAAAGAAACCCTCTATTTTTTACACTTCAACTTATATTGCTTATTAATCATTCTTGGCCTTTCATTGTCTTTTTCCAATGCATAGATTACCCCAACACAGTCATCTGTTTCAAAAGTTTTTATAATTGTACTCCATCCATATCTTTAAAATCTAAAAAAAACCAAACAAAAAACAAGAAGCTATGCTTTATTCAAAATAAACAATAAAAAATTTAAAATATTTTTTAAAATTACTCTCCTTCACTATTCCCCCTCCAAATCTTTCAAACAACTGAGATGTCACATTTTTCAAAGCATTCCTCTCCTTCAGTATTCTATTTCATTTCAGTTCATCATCCATGAAAGTTTTAAGTATTGTACAACAATCACATGCCAGGAGCTGTTAGTTATTCATCTACTACCAGTTATCTATTACATTTTAGAGCCTGCTCCTAGGAAGCTTCCCAGTGTCAAAAAACAGAATTGGATACTCTCAGAATTACATGTAAGAAGTTTACTGGTTAAACAATACTTATGATGAGGGAGAAAAATCAAGATTGGGCAGAAGGAGAAATAAGAATGGTAGGAAGCCGCAGATGAGGTCTCAGCTAATGCTATGGAGAATTCTGTATTGTAATGACTCTTCAGAGTCCTTCCGCCTTGAAATAAGAGGACTAAACCTTTATGCACCATTATTAAATAGTCACCGGATATTGGTAGACTCCACGATGGAGATATGAACATCCATAAGATAGCTCGCTTTGACTTGAGGGCAATTTTCAGGAAGGGATTCAGGTGAGAGCCATCAGTCACAAACACTCTTAACAGTCATGGTCATTACTGCCTCTTCCCAAATGGGAGACCCAGGTAGTTTACCATAGCACTCACTAAATTTCCCAAAGTAGATTTGCAATTTTGAACGGGTATTTTAGGAACACTAGGATTTAACACAATGGAATAATATATGATGGCAAGGTTCATAAATGTGTTAATTTGAAAGGAAAGAGAATGTTAGAGCAGTAGGTATATTTGATGGTCCTCAAATGGGATAAGGTGTCCTGCTCAGGTTCAAAGCTGGCCAGTGATCCACCAGTTTTGTACATTGTACAAACCCAAATATTATGGAAAATATAATATAAACCTGTAGGTGTTATTTTCAGGATTTGTACTAGATTTGATTTGAAAGTCCTTACTGGCAAAAAGTCCATGATCCTGATTTCTAGGTTCCTTTGCTTAGCCACCCACAGTTGGATAATAGTGCTTAAAGCCATGCTTTGGGTACTCCTTAAAGCATTTCTTCTGCCCTTTCCACTTTCACTTGTAATATTTTAACTCACCATACAATAGCTGCTAGCTGTCTGTAATGATTTTCAGAGAAATGATTATTAAAATGCCTGAGAGTGGAGATTGTATTTTTAAAGAGCAAAACTCAGAAAGATTGATAAACAGGAAAAACTTTGCTTCCTCTTAGGTAAATATGTAATTAAGAAACTAACTTTGTTTTTAATGAAGTAAAGTGGTCCACCATATATTAACGGCAGTAGGAAGAGGAAAAGGCTAATTTTACTGTCCGTGAATAATAGAATCCTAAATTGTTCCCATACAATTTTTTTAAAATCCTCAGTATTTGTCTTTATTTTTTCTTAGTTCAAATAATATCTCACAAATATTAAGTAATTTGAAAAATCCTCACTATGGCATTATGGTTATTCAAGTGAAAAATTAGTATTTTAAGGGACTTCCAAGACCACAACGAAATGTTTCTTATAACAATCTCCTCACCGTTAAATTGGATTCACTTTCAAGTCAGTCTCCTTTCAGGCAAAATTACCACATGTAATTAGCTTACACAGAGACTTGCTCTAGCCAAATTAGGCTGTCACTTTATATACAAAGTATATTCTTATGTGAAGAGTCAGAGACCCTCATAATTATAACTGCAAAAGTTTTATCTAATGATAATAATACCCTTTCTTTAATTGGGACTGAGTTATAGCTTTAACTAAGGTCTAGCAAACCTAAATATAATGTATAGTTGAGAAATGGAGTAGGTAGAATTGAGTACCCTTTTGAAACAAACTATGTTTGACCTACTTCTCAATGAATGATTTTATTCACGATGGTTTGTTACAGATTATTCTTTTTGTTCCTTCCTAGACCTTAAATAGTTTACAAAATCCAAAAGTAATAATTATGAGTCCTGAACAGTTTAACACAAGTGTTCCTAAATTTCTGACTTTGGTACAAATTTCTTGGGAATAACTGACAAAAGCAAGTTGAATATTTTGTGATAAAAACAATGCAAAGTAGGTCAAGTATGGTGGCCCACTCCTATATTCCTAGCATTTAGGGAAACTCAGGCAAGAGGATTGGTTGAGCCCAGGAGTTCGGGACCAGCTTAGGCAACATAGTGAGACCTAGTCTCTACCAACAAATAAAAATAAATAGCTGGGCGTGGTGGCACATGTTTATAGTCCCAGCTACTCAAGGGCTGATGTGGAAGGATCGCCTGAGTACAGAAGGTTGAAGCTGCAGTGACCCTGCCATTACACAGAGTGAGATTCCAACACACACACACACACACACACACACACACACACACACACACACACACACACACACACAGATTGAATATAGTTTCCGCAGGGATTTCAACAAGCACTTATTTCCAGTATACTTCTCTTCACATATTACTGGCCAGAATTGTGTGGTATACTGTACTTAATTTCTAAATGTTTCTCTGGTAAATGGAGTGGAATTAACCATGATTAGGTTAGTGACAATACATAGCCCTGAGGATGAAAGTGAATACTGAACAAATGAGTTGCTGACAGCAAGAAAAGAGTATAAGTGCATATTCTGAGTAACAATCAATAGTGTCTGGTATAGAAGGAGAAGACAGGACTTCTGTCTAGTAGAAAGAGCCCCAAATCAGAAGATGACTAACCAAGATTCTGTCCATCAATTCTTCTGTCAGAACTATACCCAACTGAGTAAGTGAAATTTAAGGGAATTTGATTATTTCACTCAGTACATTATGTTTCTAAAATTCATCCATGTTGCAAGTAATTGTAGTTCATTTCTTTTCACTGTTGTATAATGCATTTTATAGCTATATTGCAATATATTTTTATCTATTCTCCTGCTGACATCGTTTAAGTTGCCTCAGGTTTTGTGCTATTAAAAGCAATGCTGCTATAAACTTTTTGTACATATATAAGAATTTTTATAGCTTAAATAGTAGTGAAATTGATAGGCCATTGGGTTGTGAATGGTCAAACTAATTAGATAATTCTATATACCTGGAGTACTATTTTGCTATTGAAGTTCTGACGCAAATAAAACCATGTAATATATTTTAGGTCAATCCTTCGTGCGTAGTAAATGTATTTTTAGAAAAATTAACTGAAAAAATATTTCAGAATTCAAAATGGTGATCATGTCTGGTTGAGCATAGAAAAGAAAACAGAAGAACAGAGTAGAAAGCATATGGTTAGAAATAATTGGTGTTATGCTATTCTTGAAATTTGGTGTTGAGTTCACATATGTTTATTATATAATTAGAAAATTAAGCATAATAACATAAAAGACTCTAGATAAACTATTATACATGTTTTCCTTGCAATTTGAACTACGGAGCCAGAAATAGAGAGAAATGCAGTAATCACCCTTTAAAGAAGCTCAATATTCTTTCCTCCTTCCTATTTTGTTCCTGACTAGAATTCATAGAAAATGTACTAACAAGGAAAATTAAGAAACCTGAATTAGACCTTTAAATTCAAACCAAACATTCCTGTTCAGATTTCTGTAATCTGTATTTACTTTTGCATTCTGTTATTTTCTGTGTCCTCGCTATGTCTTTACTTTGATGTCTCTTGTTAGGCTACATTTTATTTGCTTCTATCTCCCTCTACGACTTTCAAGGTAGACATCTTGATGATAATTCCATGAGTATCCTCTTAAAAGTTTTTCAAAACACTGGCAAGCCTCTCTCTCTGTATATAAAATTAAATCCATACATATATAATTTTAAATTTAAAGTAATAAAATTAGTTTCCCTTTTATGGAGAATGAGAATTTTATTGCATTTGCCATCTTCTTTCTCCCCCAACCACCTTTCTTTTCTTTATTAGTTATTAGGAAGTTGGAAACCCCCTTAATTAAAAAGTGAAAATAAATTTTTTATTCCTCCCTTCCTTTCTAGTTTGCTTTCTTGACTTCCACTTTATGTGTACCATATTACGATGTTTATTTAGATTATTTCAGTATTAACATATGTTCCATGAAGTCGTGTTTCTGTACAATGGTTTACTAATATTGAGTGCATTTCAATGTTCAATGTTTTCCTCTTTTGTTATATTATTTTGATTAGCCTCTCAATGACCTAGTACATATTTTTAAGGTTTTAAATTTTTTAAATCTTTGGAAAATATTAGGGTATTTTTCTGAGACTTTGGATATTTAGTAAGCAACCTCTGAAAGAATGTTTGATTTTAGAATCAGTTATAAGCTGAATGTTTTTTAATTTATCCAAGTTTCTGCTTCTTCACCTTTAAGGTAGAAATAATAATATCTACCTTACAGTAATTTGGAAAGGATCCTGTTAGATAATGAATGTAAGGTGCCTATTACATTACTTAATATGTAGTAATTACTCAGCAAATGCCTCATTTTCCATTCTCCTTTTCTTTCATTTTCAGTCACATGTGAATAACCACATGATGGAAGGTTACAGTTTCTTGCACCATACTATTTTTTCTGCAGAAACTGTGCTGGCATGATGATGGTCTCTTGGTGTCTATAGTTATAATACAGAATCCAGAGATCAACTACATTTTAATTTCTTTATTATGACTTATTTTTCTTTCATAATTTCTTATTAAAATTCTCCTTTTTCCTTTGCAAGTGATCATTCTACTAGACTGTGTTTTGATACTTTTTTTAGTCTTTTTTCAAACATGGCATTTTGAAATGAGCATCCAGGTATTCTCAAGATATTCTGCTTTTCTCCAAGGGTCAAAGAGGGCCCAGTTAGTCATCTGTAACCATCAATGCATTTAAATAAATCTAACTATACTAGGCCAAATATAAAAATGCCAAGTAACTCCATAAGTCATCTAAAAACAGCATTTTTAACCACACCTCTGGCGTCATCAGTTAATTTATCAACTCCTATTATTGCCCAAAGATCTTGGGTGTCAGAGGTTTGAGAATCTACCCCTACAAAAATAGTATAGAAAGGGACTGGAATCTCTGCCCTTTACCACAGCCAGATTACTTGTTTTTATCCTTGCAAGCTACAGTTGCTGGGATTATTTTATCTTTACTTTTCCACACCTCTTGCAGATTTTTTTAAATGGCTTAAATCTAAGTGCAGTTTAAGCTACAGGTCACAATTTTGTTATTAAGTCATCTTCATGTTCATCATCAATACCTCATATTTATGTATTGATTTAGGTACATATGCATGTATGTACATACATATACTATGCAATATATATATATTTTATGCCACATCTAAAAGTATTATTATTATATTTTTAATTGACATGAAATTACACAATATAAAATTAAACATTTTAAAGTGCACATTTACAGACATTTAGTCAATTCACAATATTTTACAACAATCACTTCCATCTAGCTCCCAACTTTTTTTTTTAAAGATGTGGGATACAATTCAGTGTTAGGTATACAAATATTCATTATGCAGGTACCCTTGTTGAGGAGGTGTGCCCCCCGCAGGCAGTTTCCCGCTACTACCAATCCCACTCTCGCCCTCCCCTGGCAGTTTCCCACTTCTGCCAATCCCCTTCTTCTAGTATTATAATAAATGTTCAAGGTCCACTTATGAGTGAGAACGTGTTATGCCCAGTTCTTTGTTTCTGTGATAGATCACTAAGTATTATAGACTCTAACTTCCCCCAAGTTGCTGCGAAGTTCATAATTTTTTCCTTCTTTGTGGCTGTGTAATAGTCCATCGTGTATATGTACAACATTTTAAAATTCAGTCCTCTTTTGATAGGCAGCATGGTTGGTTCCATGTTTTTGCTATTGCGAATAATGTTGTGATAAACATGCATGTGCAGGTATCTTTTTTATAGAGTGATTTGAGTTCCTCCGGGTATATTCCCAGTAGGGGTATTGCAGGGTTGAATGGAAGGACGATTTTTAGATCTTTTAGGAATTGCCAAACTGTTTTCTACATAGGTTGTACTAGTTTACACTCCCACCAACACTGTAGAAGTGTCCCCATTTCCTCACAACCTCTCCAGCATCTGTTGTTTTCTGAGTTATTGATGATGGCCATCTTGACTGGAGTTAGGTGGTATCTCACTGTGGTTTTAATTTGCATTTCTTTGATGACTAGTGAGGCTGAACATTTTTTTCATGTATCTGTTGGCTGCTCATATGTCTTCTTTTGAGAAGTGTCTATTCATATCTTTTCCCCACTTTGCAATGAGACTGTTTGCTTTTTCTTTTCAGCACATTTGAGTTCCTTGTAGATCCTACATGTTAGGCCTTTGTCATATATAAAGTTGGCAAATATTTTTTCCCATTCTGTGGGCTGTCTCCCCACTCTCTTGATGGTTTCTTTAGCTTTGCAGAAGCTTTTCAGTTTGATGAGATCCCACTTGTCTATCTTATCTCTTATTCAATGGGTACTTGGAGTTTTCATCAGGAATTGCTTGCCAGTTCCAATTTTCATAACGATGGCTCCTGCATTTTCTAAGGTTCTTATAGTTTGAGATTTTATGTTTAGGTCTTTGGTCCATTTGGAGTTGATTTTTGTATATGGTGATAGGTAGGGGTCTTGTTTTAATCTTATGCATGTGGTCAGCCAGTTTTCCCAGCACTATTTACTGAATAGGTTCTCCTCTCCCCGGTGGCTGAAGGTGAAGGCTTTGTCAAAGGTGAGTTGGTTGAGAAATTGCGGTTTTGCTTCTGGAATCGCTATCTTGTTCCATTGGTCTATATACCTGTTCTTGTACCAATACCAGACTGGTTTTGATTTTTGTAGCTTTAAAATAAAGTTTAAAGTCTGGGAGTATTATACCTTCTGGTTCTTTGTTTGTTTGTTTGGCTGAGGATTGTTTTGTCTATTTGTGGTCGTTTATGTTTCCACATGAATTCTGTATTGCTGTTTCCAGGTCTGAGAAGAATGCTCCTCATAATTTAATGGGTATTGTGTTAAATCTGTAAATTGTCTTGGGTAGGATGAACGTCTTCATAATGTTGATTCTTCCAAACCATGAGAATGGAATATTTCTCTTTTCTTTTCTTTCTTTCTTTCTTTCTTTCTTGCTTGCTTGCTTTCTTGCTTTCTTTCTTTTTTTTTTTTTTTTTTTTGAGTCGAAGTCTCACTCTGTTGCCCAGGCTGGAGTGCAGTGGCATGCTCACTGCTCATGGCAACCACAGCATCAACCTGTTGGGTTCAGGTGATCCTTCCCCCTCAGCCTTCCAAGTAGCTGAGACTACAGGCATAAGCCACCATACCCAGCTATTTTTTTATTGTAGAGATGTGGTCTTGACAAATTGCCCAGGGTGGTTCAAACCCGTGGGTTCAGACAAGCCTCTCACCTCAGCCTCCCAAAGTGCTGGGATTATAGGCATGAACCACTGCACCCAGCCAGAATATTTTTCCTTCTGTTTGTATCATCTTTGATATCTTTGAGCGGTGTTTAGTAGTTTGTGTTGTAAAGTTCTTTTGCTTCTCTTTTTAGAAAGATGCCAAGGTATTTCATTTTGTATGTGTGTGGCTATTGTTAATGGAATTGTACTTTTTATTGGATTTCTGATTGTTTATTATTGGTGTATGGGAATGAGACTGTCTTTTGCAGATTTATTTTATACTCTGAGATTTTGCCAAAGCCCTTTATCAATGCAAAGAGGTTTTTGGCAGATCATATTGCGTTTTTGAGATATAGAATCATGCCATCTGCAAAGAGGGATATCTTAACTTCCTCCTTTCCTATTTGGATACCGCTGGATTCCGTCTCTTGTCTGATTACTCTAGCTAGAATGTTGAATACTATGTTGAACAGGAAGGGTGAGAGGGGGAATCCTTGTCTTGTTCTGGCTTTCAGGGTAAATGGTTCCAATTTCTGTCTCTTTTTTGGGAGGTTTTCAGGGAACTTTATAGGTGTTGATATATATATATTTTTTTAGTTGGAGTCTCACTCTGTCGCCCAGACTGGAGTGCAGTGGCCGCTCCCGGCCACAACAGCCTCGACCTGCTGGGCTCTGGCGATCCTTCCACCTCAGCCTTCCAAGTAGCTGGAACTACAGACGTGCGCTACCATGCCCGGCTAATTTTTGATTTAGTGTAGACATGAGGTCTCGCCAAGTTGCCCAGGCGGGTCTCGAACCCGCGGGCTCAGGAAATCCACTCACCTCAGCCTCCCAAAGGCACGGAATAGGTGTCAATATTTAATTTTATTCCACTGTGGTCTGAGAAGGTTCATGGCAGTATTTCAATTTTATGAAATGTGTTTATACTTGATTTATTGCCGAGGATGTGGTCAAACTTAGAGTACATTCTATGTGGTGGTGAGTAGAATGTATATTCCATGGCTGTTGGGTGGAGTGTTCTGTAGGTATTGATTAAGTCCATTTGGTCAATCTCCTTGATGATGTCTTGATTATCTGTCTAGGGTTGTTTAGTGTGATATTTAAGTCCCAGCTGTGATAGTGTTAGAGTCAATATCTTTATTTTTGGTTTATCTAGAAGTTGCTTTATGAAAGTTAGTGCTCCTATGTTGGGTGCATATGTATTTAGGATTGGTATTTCTTGTTGATGGACTCAACCTTATATCACTATGTAGTGACCTTCTGTGTTTTTTTAATTTTTGAGAGGTTAAAGGGTATTTTGTCTGATGTTAATATTACAGCTCTTGCTTTCTTTTGTATTCCATTCACCTGAAAATTTGTTTTCCATCCTCTTACTTTAAGTCTCTGAGTGTCCTTTCTGATTAGATGAGTCTCTTGGAGCCAAGGTATTCCTGCGTCTTGCTATTTTATCCAATTTGCCATTCTATATCTTTGCAGTGGTGCATTTAGTATATTCACATTCAGGTTTATTATTGAGATGTGAGAGTTTATTCCTGTCATGAGGTTCTTATAGAGTTTTTGTTGCCTCTGCTTTTTGTTTATTTGTTTGTTGTCTTTCTTTTGATTTTTGAGTTGACTTATGTGTGTTTTCAATCTTTTTCCTGCATTCCTGGGAAGGACATTGCCATTCTCTTTTGTTCTTTCTTCTGTGGTTAATACTTTCTCAAGTGTTTCTTAAATAGCTTGTCTAGAGGAGGTATAAACTCTTAGGGATTGAATGTTGGGAAGGATTTTAATTCTCCCTCACCAATGAAACGTAGCTTAGCTGGGTAGGTAATTCTTGGTTGAAACTGTTTATCTTTGAGAACTTTCAAGATAGAACACCAATCTCTCCTATCCTAAAGTGTTTCTGTAGATAACTTTGCTGCTATTCTAATTGGTCTTCCCCAGTAGGTAGTCTGACTTTTCTCTCTTGCTGCCTTTAGGATTTTTTCTTTTATACCTACTTGGTTTATGCAAATTATTACATGTCTAGGAGGCGGTCTTCTCATTTGTTGTCTTGCAGGGGTTCTCTGAATCTCGTCTTTGAATGATCACATCTTTGATGAGAAGAGGGACGTTTTCTTGGATAATTTCATGGACTGTTTGTTCCAGGGTGGTATCTCTCCATCTACCTCAATTAATGTCTACCTCTCCAATTAATGTTAGGTCTGGCCTCCTGATATAATCGCTCATCTCTTGGATGCTTTTTTTGTCTTTTTAAGCTTCTTTTCTATGTTTTTAGCAATTTTGGTAGTTCCATATTTCAGTCCTCAAGCATTGAGAGTCTTTCTTCTGCTTGGTTAATTCTGCTTTCCATGCTTATCAGTTTGGTATTTATTTCATTCACTGTATTCTTTATTGCTGTTATCTCAGTTATCAACTCTTTCATTCTTTCCTCTTGTCTCTCCTCATTTCTATCTATCCTTTCTATTAATATTTCGATATCTGAGTTTGTGGTTTGAGATCATGCATTCTGGGGGTTCTTCATTTTTTTGAGTTCCAAAGTCTGTATTCTCAGTTGTCCTCCCAGGGGTCTGTATTAGACCCATATACTTCTTTTGGTTTTTCTTCTTTCATGTAGATCTCGCCCCCTTTTTTTAACCTCTTCTTTAATTGTTGTTCAGGGTTGAGGGAGTAGCTTTTACTTCTATTTGCTCAGTCTCCTATTCTTCCTCATGTAGATCCTCTGGCTTTGTTAAATTTTGAAGCTGTACATGGGGTGGGGGGCTGTGTTTTTTGTAGTTTTGAGATTTAATTAAGGGGGAAACTGTGACTCAGAAGCTATCTGAAGATCCCAGTATCTACTGAGAAGTGTGTGAGCCCCCTGGAACCCACCTTCCACCACCTTACAAACTGCCCATGCAGTGGAGGTATATGTTTGCTCCCAAAGCAAAATGAGAAAAGAAAAAGGCAAAGAATGTAAAAAAGAAGGAGGAAGATGAAGGGAAGCTGGAGGGAGAGAAGAAAAGGGAAAACAAACAGGTGTACCAACTAACAAAAACAGAGAAACAAAGACAGAAAAGGAAATAAAATTGCCAAAAACATACACACAATCATACACACAAACAAAAACCTCTGTTGATGTACTCACTCTCAAAATTACCCCTACACAAGCAGAAAATCTTAAAAAAAAATTTAAAAAATTTAAATAGCAGAAACAAAGCAAGTACGAAAATGTAAACAAAAACAGAAAGAAAGAGAGAAGAAACATCACTAAAACTAAAACAAAAAACAATCAAACAAAACAAAACAAAACAAAAACGTGCTCTGTGGCCATTTTTGTAACTCCAGGTCCCTTTTGGCTGCTGCCACTGTGTTAAGGAGTGGCTCTGGTCTATAACCTATCCCCTCCACTTTCGGCACAGCTTGATAGAGTTACTCTCATCTTGGGTCAGAAGCTCATGGACTCCTGCAGAAGGAGGATGGATCAGATCCAGGCTCACCTGACTCATCTGCTGCTGCCTCTGCTTTCAAGCCTCTTATTCAGATCGGATGTATCTGTGCATGTTCCAGCATGTGGACAGGTTGTCTGTTCCTCTGAGTCTGATGAGTGGATAGCCTCTGGGTCCCAGGTTGGAGGCTGGACAGAGCTGGGTAGGGTGATACAGGTCTCTGCCCAGCCCTGAGTCAGAGAAGATGGTGCCTCCTTGCTGGAGTAAAGGCTTTGTTTCAGATTTCTATGCCCTGCCTTCTCCACAGTTCCTGGGGTTCATGTCAGTCTGCTGCTGCAGTTCATGGCATGGGCCAGGTACCTGGTGGTGAGGAGCAGCTGTTCTCTACTGTCTCCTCTCAAGAGAGTCCCAAGAATGGGAGATAATCCAGTGAGCCAGGGGTTTCAATCTCAGGGTGGTGTTGGGTTGCAGTCACCTCTGAGGAGAGCCTCAGGTGCATGAACCCAAGTCTCCCCTCAGACAGACATTCACTCACCCACCAGTACACACCCACTCACACAGAGAGTGTTTCTCGACACTCACTTTTGCAGAGATTCTCACACTCTGACCTGTTCCATCAACATCTTGCCTTCTATCTCATTCCCAAATATTTATTTTCACCAGCACAGACTCAATATTTATTAGCAGTCACTCCCATTTCTCCCCTGTCCCAACCTTTGACAACCATTAATCTAGCATCCTAGTAGGAATGCAGTTGAATCTCAGAGTAGCTTTGATGTAGTTTGACTTAATGAATGATGATTTTTTGAAGTATGTGTTGGTTTTTAGTACATCTTCTTTAGACAAACGTTTATCAAGTACTTTGTCTATTTTAATTAGGTTGTTTATCTTTTTGTTTTTGAACTATGATATTTCTTTTATATTCAGGATACCAGAAACTTATCAGATATATGATTTGAACATATTTTCTCCCATTAAATTTTCTTTTCACTGCTTTATTTTTATTGGTACATAATGACTGTACATATTTATGGGGTACATGGAGTATTTTGATGCAAGTATATAATGTGTAATGATCAAATCTGGATAACTGGGATATCTATCACCTCACACATTTATGGATTCTTTGTGTTGGGAACAGTTAAAATGTACTCTTCTAGTGATTTTGTAATATGCAATAAATTATTCTTAACTATAGTTGCCCTACTGTGTTATTGAAGAGTAGATCTTATTCCTCCTATTTAAAAGTATTTTTGTACACATTTTTGTACACCCCTTTTTATCCTTTACTCTCCACTACCCTCCCTAGTCTCTGATAAACACCATTCTAATCACGACTTTCATGAGATTATTTTAGCTCCCATATATGAGTGAGAACATGTGACATTTGTTTTTTGTTTTTTTGTTTTTTGTGTGTATATGTGCCACGTTTATACATTTAACATAACATCCTTTAAGTTCCATTTATATTGTTGCAAATGACATGATATTATTCTTTTTATGATGGAATATATTCCATTGTCTATGGGGAGGGACCCAAAAACCACAGAATTATCTTTTGGAGGGCAGGCATCTTATAGTGCAGGCTTTCCCAACTAAGCATCAGTATACCAATTAGCGTTGTTGTGAGAGGTTGTGAGAGGCTTCAGTAAATTCTTTTTTGAGATTCTTCAATGCATTTGTCTATTACAAGATGAGTGATTTACTAGTGTACCTGCCCACACTGTGCTGAGTGTTCTGCAGTTTTTGATCAAAAACGGCATGACCCCTATAACCCACCCGTCCTACTCATCCAGTCTCGAGCTGAGTGATTTTGTTTGTTTGTTTGTTTGCCTGGATGGCAAAGTCCTCAAAGGGAAACATTTTGCTGATATGGAAGAGGCAAAATAAAAAATGGTGGCAACACTAAAAGGCATCAAAATTGATGAGTTCAAAAATTATTTTGAGCATCTTGCTAGGTGTGTTACATCAAATGAAGAGTACATTGAAGGTGACTGAAGTTTAAACATTATGAATAAATACAGAATTTCTTATAAATAAATTCCATGATGTTTTTATTCCCTTCGTATATTACATTTTTTCCCATTCATCAAATGATAGGAACTTAGGTTGATTCCATACGTGTAATAATATCTAGTTACTGAATAGTGCTATAATAAAAATGGGTGTGGAAATACTTCTTCAATATGCTGATTTTCTTTCTTTTGGATATATACTCAACAGTGGGGTTGCTAGAATATATGATATTTCTATTTTTAGTTTTTTGAGTAATCAGCATAGTTTGTCTTAATAGCTATACCAATTTACACTTCCACCAACAGTATATACGCATTCTCCTTTGTCCATATTTTTGTCACCACTTGTTATTTTCTGTCTTATTGAAGATAGTCATTCTAACTAGGGTGAGATTATATCTCATTCTGATTTGATTTCCACTTTTCTGATGATTAGTGATATTGAGCATTTGTTCATATACCTGTTGACCATTTGCATGTCTTCTTTTGAAAAATATCTATTCATATTTTTAGCCTATTTTTAATCAGATTAGTTTTTTTACTCTTGAATGGTTTGAGTCCCTTATATATTCTGTTTATTAATATCTTGTGAAGTAAATAGTTTGCAAATCAAAACTGCATAGTACCTGCATAGAAACAGACCCAAAGACCAATGAAACAGCATAGAGAACTCAGAAATAAATCCATGCATTAAAAAACACAGAAATAAATCCATGCACTCAGAGTCAATTCATATTTTATAAAGGCACTAAGAATATATATTGGAGAAAGGACAGTCTCTTAAATAATTGGTGCTGGAAAAACTAGATATCCATATGCAAAATAATAAAACTAGATCCATATACATCATCATATGCAAAAATCAAATAAATATGGATTAAAGATTTAATTTAAGACATGAAACCACTAGAAGAAAGCATTGGGGAAATGCTTCAGGACACTAGTCTGGGCAACAATTTTTTGAGTAAGAACTAAAAGCAGAGACAATCAAAGTAAAAATTGACCAGTGGTATTATATCAATCTAAAAAATTTCTGTACTGCAAAGGAACAAAGTGAAGAGACAATCTACAGATTGTGATAAAATACGTGTCTTTACACTTATGTGATAGTTTCACTTGATGCACAAAAGATGTTTTTTGTTTTTTAAGAAGTCCAATTTCTCAATTTTTTGTTGCTTGTCTTTTTGATGTGCTATTCTGAGTATCAGTGATCAAATATAAAATTAAGAAAATTCAACCTGGTGTGATGGCTCATGCCTGTAATTCTAGCACTTTGGGAGGCCAAGGTGGAAAGATTGAGCCCAGGAGTTCAAAGCCAGCCTAGATTACATAGTGAGACTTTGTCTCTACAAAAAATAAAATAAGTTAGCCAAGTACGGTGGTGCATATCTGTGGCCCCAGCTACTCAGGAGGCTTAGGTGAGAGAATCAACTGAGCCCAGGAGGTCAAGGCCATGGTGAGCTGTAATCATGCCACTATACACCAGACTGGTTAATAAAGTGAGAAGAAAGAAAGAAAGAAAGAAAGAAAGAAAGAAAGAAAGAAAGAAAGAAAGAAAGAAAGAAAGGAAGGAAGGAAGGAAGGAAGGAAGGAAGGAAGGAAGGAAGGAGGAAGGAAGGAAGGAAGGAAAGAAAAGAAAGAAAAGGAAAGAAAGGAAAGTAAGAAAAAAGAAAGAAAGAAAGATTGGTTAATAAAGTGAGAAAGAAAGAAAGAAAGAGAAAGAAAGAAAGGAAGGAAGGAAGGAAGGAAGGAAAGAAAGAGAAAGAAGGAAAGAAGGAAAGAAAGAAAGAAAGAGAAAGAAAGAAAGAAGGAAAGAAAGAAAGAAAGAAAGAAAAACAGAAAAAGAAAGAAAGAAAAAGAAAGAAAGAAAAAGAAAGAAAGAAAGAAAGAAAGAAAGAAAGAAAGAAAGAAAGAAAGAAAGAAAGAAAGAAAGAAAGAAAGAAAGAAAAACAGAAAGAAAGGAGGGAGGGAGAAAAAATTCAGCCTTTAGATTTTTTCCTAAGATTATTATAGGTTTAGTATTTACATTTAGGCCTCTCATTTAGTTTGAGTTAATATTGTATATGTTGTGAGACAGAAGTCCAACTTCAATCTTTTGCATATGAATATGCAGTTCTCCAAGCACCATCTATGGAAAAGAATGTTTTCTTCTGTGGAATAACCTTGACAGCTTATTCAAAAATTTGTACATAGATATATGAGTTTATTTCTGAACTATCAATTTTGTTACATGGGCATATATGTATATATTTATGCCAATCCCACACTGTTTTGAGTATTAGAGCTTTGTCAGAAGTTTGTAAATTAGAAGTGTGAGTACACTAACTTTTTTTTTTTGTCAACATTGGGCTAGGTTGTCAATACCTCTTGTAAATCTATATACTTCTCAGGACCAGCTTTTATATTTTTGCAAAAAGATATTTAAGGTTTTGAAAAGAATGATATTGAATCTGTAGATGACTTTGGGGAGTATTGCCGTCTTTACAATATTGTCTAATAATTAATAAACAGAAAGATTTGCCTTCTATTTAGGTATTCTTTAATTTCTTTCAACAGTGTTTTGTAGTTTAGTCCTTCACTTCCTTGGTTAACTTTCTTTCTTTCTTTTTCTTTTTTTTTTTTTTTTTTGAGTTGAAGTCTCACTCTGTCACCCAGACTAGAGTGCAGTGGTTGCTCCTGGTCACCACAGCCTCGATCTGCAGGCTACAGCGATCCTTCCGCCTCAACCTTCCAAGTAGCTGGAACTACAGGCGTGCGCTACCAAGCCCGGATGATTTTTGATTTATTGTAGAGATGAGGTCTCCGCCAAGTTGCCTAGGTGGGTCTCGAACCCGCAGACTCAAGCAATTCACTCACCTCAGCCTCCCAAAGCATGGGATTACAGCCTTAGGCCCCGAGCCCGGCTATTGTCATATCCTTCCATAAGGAAAGGCTGACATGGCACTCCTACCCCTCAGAGGATGACAAAAAAGATAAAAATGAATTCTCCTGAACACCAGCCCCTATCTTATGTGATTGAGTTTTAAGTGGGAAGGGAGGGTCTACTTGTCATGATACCAGAGAGGTGGCTTGAGAAAATGTCCTTTGAAGAACCAGAGTAGCTGTTATGCCCTGCAGCAGCCCGAGTGCTTAAAAACCTTTCCAAGTTGTATAAAAACCTTTCCAAGTTGTATAGTTTGCACACCCATCCCAGGGGAGAGGAAGGGAAATAAGTGGGGTTTTTTGCTTTTGTTTTGAGTCAGAGTCTCACTGTGTTGCCCAGACTGTAGTGTAGCGGCACGCTCCGGGCCATTGCAGCCTTGACCTGCTGGGCTGATCCTTCTGCCTCAGCCTTCCAAGTAGCTGAAACTACAGGCACACGCTACCACGCCCGGCTAATTTTTGATTTACTGTAGAAAGGAGGTTTACACCAAGTTGCCCAGGCAGGTCTCGAACCCGCTGGCTCAGGCAATCCACTCACCTCGGCCTCCCAAAGCGCTGGGATTACATGCTGAGTCACCCAGCCCAGCCGGTTAACTTTATTTCCATAAGTGTTTTATTATTTTTGGATACTATACTAAATAGACTTTTTATTTCGTTTTTTGGCTTTTTATTGCTAGTATATAGAATTATCACTGTTTTTTATGTGTTGATTTTGTACCCTGCAACTGTTGAATTTTTTTATTAGTACTAAGTGTGTGTGTGTGTGTTGTGTGTGTGTGTGTGTGTGTGTGTGTGTGTATTCACTAGGATTTTTTTCTATAAATGATTCTGCTATCTGTGAATAGGGATAGTTTTACTTTTCCATTCCCTATTCGAATGTTTTTAACTATTTTTTCTTGTCTGACTGCTTTGGGTATTACTAATTATAATCTGCTGAATAGAAGTGGTAAGAATTGGCATCCTTATCTTATGCAAGAGACAAGGGGATGTTTTCAGTCTTTCACCATTAAGTATTATGTTAGTGACGGGTCTGCCACATATGCACTTTATCATGTTGATGTTGTTTTCTTCTACTTCTAATTTGTTGAGTGTTTTCATCAAATATTTCATTTTGTTAAATACGTTGTTTTTTTCATCAATTGACATGATCTTGTGCTTGTTTACTTCATTCTATTAATGCGGTAGGTTACATTAACTGATTATCTTATTTTGAAACACATTTGCATTTCTGGGATAAATCTGACTTGATCATTGTGCAGAATCTTGCATTTTAGAATTTGTTAATGCTGCATGATTTGTTTTGCTAGCATATCTTGAGTATTTTGCATCAATATTTATAAAGGATATTGTTCTATAGAATTATTTTCTTGTGATGTCTTTTCTTGCTTTTGGTATTGGAGTGATGTTTGCCTCATTTAATGTGTTATGAAGTTTTCCCACCTCTTCTAATTTTGATGTTGATTTTTATAAGTTATTAATTAAATTTGTTGGTAAACAATAAGGTTGATAGTAATCTCCCGACTTCTAATCTTGATTTTAGTTATATGTCTTTTCTCTTTTTCAATAGTCATTTTAGCTGAAGTATTATCAGTTTTTATTTTTATTTTATTGTATTTTTTATTTTAAAGATGCAGGGTACAATTCAGAATTAGATAGATAAGTGATCATTATGCAGGTAAAGTTTTGGCCTCCCTTTGGTCCCCACTTTGCCTGATTTGAGATCAGGTACCTTTATTGATACCATGTGCCCCACCTCCTTCCCCTGGCAGTGTTCCACTACTGCCAATTCCTTTCTTATAGCATTATTATTAATATTCAGGGTCTGGTTATGAGTGAAAACATGTGGTACTCAGTTCTTAGTTTCTGTGATAGATCACTGAGTATTGTAGACCCCAAATCCACCCAAGTTGTTCTGAAGTCCATAATTTTGTTCTTTTTTTATGGCTTCATAATACTCCATCAGGTATATGAACCACATTTTTAAAATTCAGTCTACGTTCTATGGGCAGCACATTTGGTTCCATGTTTTTGCCACTGTGAATAATGCAGTGATAAACAAGTGTGTGCACATATCTTTTTCATAGAATGATTTGAGTTCCTCTGGGTATATCCCAGAAGGATGATTGCTGGGTCATATGGAAGATCAATTTCTAGATATTTCAGGAATCATCACACTGTTTTCCACAGAAGTTGTGCTAATTTACACTTCCACCAACAGTGTAGAAGCATCCCCTTTCTCCACATCCTTTCCACATCTGTTGTTTTTTGAGTTATTAATGATGGTCATCCTAACTGGGGTTAGGTGGTATCTCAGTGTGGTTTTAATTCGCATTTCTTTGATGATTAGTGAAACTGAGCAATTTTTCATGTGTCTGTTGGCTGCTGGTATGTCTTCTTTAGAGAAGTATCTATTCATATCTTTTACCCACTTTTTAATGGGGCTGTTTGTGTCTTTTTTTTTCCTTTTGGCATTTTGAGTTCCTTGTAGATCCTGGATGTTAAGCCTTTGTCACATGTACTGTTGGCAAATATGTTTCCCTTTCTTTGGGCTGTCTCCCCACTCTTGATAGTTTCTTCTGCTTTGCAGAATCTTTCAGTTTAAATACCAACTTTTGGTTTGATTAACCAAACCAAATGATTGATTTTTTTTTACTCTTGGTTTTGATTATCTTCATGCTAATGATTGCTTCTTTCCTACTGCTAGCCTTGGGTTGAATTTGTTCTTATTTTCATGCTTCAAATTATAGAGGTATGTTGTCAGTTTAAATTTTTTAAAATATTGATGTTTATAACAATATATTTTATTCTGAGAACTGCTTTTGCTATCTCTCATGAGGATATTGTGCGTTTTTTTTCATTTGTAAGTATTTTTAAAATTCCCTTGTGATTACATATTTGACCCTTTGGTCATTTAACACATATTGTTTAGTTATCATTTTTGTGATTTTTGCCAATTTTCTTTCTGTTATTGATTTCTAGTCTCATTTCATTGTGGCCACAGAAAATAACTTGTATAATTTAAATATTTTAAAATTCAGTGATACTTGTTTTGTGACCTAGCATATGGGTTATTCTTCATAATGTTCCATATGCACTTGAGAAAAAAATGTGTATCTTGCTCATTTGGGTTGAAATGTTGTCCATAGTGTCTATTAGGTCTACTTGATTTATACTATTGTTCAAGTCCTTTATTTTTTCCCTTCAATTCTAACAATGTTTGTTTTATATATTTTGAGACTCTATTCTTTGATACATATATGTTTACAAATATTAATCTTATTGATGACACTTTTTTGATAGGTAATCTAATTTTTTGTCTCATAACTTTTTTTAACTTAAAGTCGGCCTGGCTCGGTGGCTCAGTCTGTAATCCCAGCACTTTGGGAGGCCAAGGCGAGTGGATTCGAGAACCATCCCGGCAATTTGGTGAGACCTCATCTCTACAACAAATCAAAAAATTAGCCGGGCATGGTAGGGTGCCTGTAGTTCCTGCTACTTGGAAGGCTGAGGTGGAAGGATCGCCAGAGCCTAGCATGTCAAGGCTGTGGTGGCCGTGAATGTGCCTCTGCACTCCAGTTTGGACGACAGAGTGAGACTTCAACTCAAAAACAGAAAACAAAAAAACAAAAACAAAACTTAAAGTCTATTTTGTCTTTTATTAGTATAAATGCACCAGCTGTTTTTTGGTTACCATTTGCATGGAATATTTATTTCTATCCTTTTACTTTCAAGCTGTTTGTGTCTTTGAATCTAAAGCCAGCACATAGACTGACATTTTTTTTAAAAATTAAGTCTGGTAATCAATACCTTTTATTTTAAAATTCAATCCACTTATATTTAAAGTACTGATAAATAATAACTTTCTTCTGCCATTTTGCTACTCACTTTCTACATGTCTTACATCCTTTTCTTCAGGTCTTCCATTGATTTCTTATTTTGTGTTTAATTGTTTTTTTGTAATGCAATATTTTGAATATCTTATTTCCTTTTTTTTTTTTTTTTTTGAGTTGGAGTCTCACTCTGTTGCCCAGACTGGAGTGCAGTGGCTCCAGCGATCCTTCCGTCTCAGCCTTCCGAGTAGCCGGAATTACAGGTGCGCGCTGCCATGCCTGGCTGATTTTTTGATTTATTGTAGAGATGAGGTCTAGCTGCCCAGGCGGGTCTCGAACCCGCGGGCTCAGACAATCCACTCACCTCAGCCTCCCAAAGGCGCGGGATTACAGGCTGAGCCACCAAACCCGGCTCTTATTTCCTTTTATCAATATTTTTAGTTGTTTTTCTAGGGGGTACTTCAAAATTGCAGTTAAAATCCTAAATTTATAAAAGACTATCAAATTAATACCAATTTAACTTTAATTGCATATATAAGGTCTACCCCTACATACCTCATACCCCCTTTATGTAGTTATTGTCATAAAATACACCTTTGTATATTATTTTCTTATTGCATAGATTTACATTTAAAGTTTTATAAATTTATCTTTTGAGTTATGTAATAAAAAGTAGCTACAAGCCAGAAATGCAATAATATTTGCTTTGTCTTTACCGGCATTATTTTATATTTTTGTATGGCTTTGAATTACTGTGTAGTGTCTTTTCATTTCAGCCTGAAGGAGTCCCTTTAGTTTTTCTGGTATAGCAGGTCTACAGTGGTAAACTTCACTTTTGGTTTTCAAAGAAGGTCTTAATTTCTCCTTCACTTTAAGGATAATTTTGAGCAATATGGCATTCATAGTTGAGAGTTGTTTTACTTTTTTTTTTTCTTTTAGTACTTTAAATATGTCATCTCACTCTTCTGGATTTCATGGTTTCTGGTGAGAAATCCAGCTGACAATCTTACTGAGGATCCCTTGTATCTGAAAACGATTTCTGTGTCTCTTCTTTCAAGAATTATTCTTTTATTTGGCTTTTGGGTGATTATGATGTTTCTCTGTGCACATCTTTTTGCATTTATTATAACTGAGATTCATTAAGTTTTTTAAATGTATAAAATAATATCTCTTATCTTATTTGAGAAATTATTGGTCATTATTTCTTCACATATTCTTCTGTCCCTTTCTCTTATCTCCTCTGAGATTCCCATTATATATGCTAGCATGCTTGATGGTGTTCCACTTATTTCTTAGGCTATCTTCATCTTTCTTTGTTTATTTTTCTACTCATCACACAGGATAATTTCAATTTACCATTCTTCAAATTCACTGCTTCTATATTTTCCCTTCCTAAAACTGCTCTTGAAATTTTTAACACATTTTTCATTTTAGCTATTATACTTCTAATCTCCAAAATTTGCATTTTTTGTAATTTTGATCTCTGTATTGATATGTTCTACTGATTGAAGCAATATTTTGCTGGTTTTATTTATTATTTTTTCTATATTTTCCATTAACTATTCAAGCATATGTAAAACCATTTATTTATATCTTTGTCTGGTAAGGCTAATGTCCTTATTTTCTCAGGGAAGGTTTCTATTAATGGATTATTTTCCAGTTGATGTAGCATACTATTTTATCATTTACATGTCTCATAAATTTTTGTTGGAAACTAAAGATTTAAATATTATAATTTGATACTTCTGAAAATAATAATCTTCCCCTTCCTCAGAGTTTGATGTTGCTTGTTATAGGTTGTAGTTGCTTCTTCAATAACATTCTAAACTATATTTTAAAATTTATATTCTTGTCACGTTTAGTCTCTGAAGTCTTTGTTCCTTCAGCTTATGATCAGCTAGTGAGTCAAGTGATTTATTTAAATATAGAAAGCAAGAAGAAGGAAGAGGAGGAGGAGGGAGGAAAAAAGAAGAAGGTGGAAGAGGGAAGAAGAGAAAATACTTTCTGGTCTTTTCAGAATGCCTCTCTCTTTTGGGGTATATTTTTAGTCATATATATTTTTTCCAACTCTACCTTAGCCTTAACTTCTTGCTTGCAATGAGCCTAAATCAGTAACAGATAAAAAGCTAGAGTCAATTCAGATCTTTTCTGACCATTCTTTTGGCCTTAGATATTTGTTTGGTTTTCTAGATTCCCTGTTACACATGACAACTTTTCAAATACCTTTTCTTCAAACTAACTCTTCTTCCCAACATTTCTGCTAGGTAGTAATCATGTTTATTATTTGCTCCTATTGTCATATTTTGTCCCAGCAGATTGTTCACTTGTTTTCAACATTTTCAAAAAATGCCCTCTTCTTAACTATTCATACTTTTCTGCCTTGGGAGAATCTTGAGTTAAGTGAAACAAGGACAAATGTCATGCATAAATCCTTTGGGAACCCCCAGACAAGTTAAAACAAAGAAACATAATTTCTTAGAAACAAGGTTCTCTCTGTTCCTTTCAGGATGAGGTACTTACATCAGGAATGCTAACTTCCGTCTTCAAAATTGCAGCCACACCAATATTATCTACATTTCATAGATATATAATCAGATGTCTAGGTGGAAGTCTGGAGGAGTTAAGTAAATGTGAAAGATTTTATTGGTAGCAAGTGAAAGTGACAATATTTTCAATATGGGGTTCTCTTATTCTCAAGATATTAATCTTTCCATGCTATGTGTTTCCTTACGTACATTTTTATACTACATATTTTGCCAAACTGAACTCATTATTCATCATTTTATTTATCCATATGTATACACTTGTTCTCTGATTAAAGGTGCATCCTCCAGATTCGTTTTCCACTTTGTCCACTGTTAACATACATACTACTATCTTCTTACTATCTACCCTTAAGAATAAGTTTAGCTTCTTCTTTGCTTCTAGTATGCCTTGTGGTCATTATTAGAATATTCTTCAAACTTATGCTGTAAGCACCCTCTTCCTCTAATAGTATATATTTCTGTTTATTAATTCTGTAAGTATCATGTATCATACAATAACAGTTTTATGACTATTTGATTTTATAATCTTTTCTGTCTTCCTCAGTAATATCTATTATTTGACAGTTTAACCTCTATAACCTATCTTCTGTACCGTTTTATCTATCCTCCTCTTTTCTCTCTTATTCGCTTTCTATGTAATCTTTCATTGCTTCTAAAGTTTGATCTTTGTGTCATTGATTCAATTTTCTCTAGTGCCAAGTATGTTATTTATTGCTATTAAAGTAGATTTCCTAGTGCATGCATAGATTGTGGGCACATAGCAGTAATTCAGCAAATGCTAGCTATTCCGTCTAGGTGTGAATCCATATTCAGACTCTCTGAGCAATTCAAAGGCACATTTGAGTGCTACTCATTAAAAACATTCTTGATAAGTAAAAGGTCATTTTAGATAGAAAAGGAGTGCTAGTTGAGGGCTCTTCCACACTGCCTGAAAAATTCTGAGGCAAATAAAGCTTCAGAGTATGGCTATTAGCTGGGCACTGAAGTACTATTAGCATAGACAATAGAGTAGTGGTCCAGGATAGCAAATCTGAGTTATTTTAGGAGGTGGAAGAAATGACCATGTAGTCTCCAGAGGGAAAAAAAAATTAGCCCAGCCTATCAAAACAAAAGATTGTATCAATTTCTGGCAGGATCAGAAACACAATTTTTAATTTTTTTCAACCCAATGGGAATATATGAAAGCTTTTTCACATCAATTTTTTTTACAGAAAACTCAGGGAGGAGCTTCTTGACAACTATAGAAATTCTATTTTTCCCAAAGTGGATGTAATCAATAAAATTATAAAGCATTTAAGCACACTTAACCTTACAACTAGATTACATATAAATTATACTTACTCAAGGTACTTCAGAGTCATATTGTGCCACATAGTACTCACTATAATCCTAAATTCTGACTGTACCTCATATGTAAAAGTTACTGCTGGTTCAATTTAAATGGGTCCTGAGTTTATGACTATCATTAGTGTGCATCACAGCATCTTAACTAGGCATTTGTTCCATTCTTACAACAAAATCTGTTTCAATTTTTCATAAACTGAAATGTTCTCCTATACCATTTTAACTCAGATTTTATAACAGAAAAGTTACCGGCACAAAAAAATTCGAATTATGTAAATAAAGTTTAAAATTAATTGCAAATATTTCTCTTTTTACATTTTAGCTTGTTAACAAAGGAGAAAAGAATGTAAGCATATTTTATCTGTAATCATTATTAAAACAAAAAAGGATATTTTTGCATAACGTTTTTGGGCAAATTGTACATTTTCTTAATTTAAAATGTATGAATTTTACATACATTTTATTTGCCAATAATTCCCATATTAAGTATTCAAAGTGATTTTTTTTAGAAACTGGTGTAAAAGCATGGCAAAATCATCCATTTGCATAGTACAAAATCTATACAGAATTTTATCTGGATTCCAATACCTACAGGAGGGCATGTGTGCCTAAGAATCACCTACTTTTAATCACTAATGAGAAGTCCAAAGATAAAAGTACTACTAAGAGTAAACTAATAAGAGTTTAATGTACAGAAAAGAAAAGCAGAACAGTTTTTGTTAATTTGAGTTAAAGTACAACAATATACTTTTTTAGCAAACAGGATTTTTATTTTGCATACGTTCTTCATACGCACACTAATTTGTTGAATTATTATTTTGCTGTTACAGACAGTACTTTCATTTCACACTGGCAGAAGGCCAACATGATACAGTAAATGGAATTTTAAATGCTCTAGTTTAGGGAGGAGATCATGTAGGAGGATTCAATGGGTTTGGAATGCCAACTAATCAAGCACCTGGAGATGAAATGCACTGTCCCTGACTGAATTCTGGCAAGTGGGTCTTATTTCAATAATCATAGAATCATAGCCAGATCACGCATGTACCCAGTTGGGGAAATAACATTCCTGTCAACAAAGAGAATCCTCTCCTAAAAATACAGACAAGAAAAGAAGATGGAAAAGTTCACATGTTTTTATGATTCCGTTTATAAAAAATATCAAAAATAAGTAAATTCATACAAACAAAAAGTAGATTTATGTTTTCTTGGGGTTATGGCAAGGGGAAATTGGGGAGTAACTGCTTATGAGCATGAGGTTTGTTTTTAAGGCAATGAAAATATTTTGGAATTAAATATAGGTGGCAATTTCACACCAACCTTATTATAAAAGTACTAAATCCCACTGAACTGTTCTTTAAAATAATTTTATGATGTATTAAAGTCACCAAATTAAAAAAATAATAATAAAAAATACTAAGAGCAGACAGAGAGAAACAGTGCATTATCTAGAGGAGTAAAGTAATTTAAATAAGATACTTTAAAATTTGACATCATGGTGGAAAAAAAGAAGTGAACAACATTTTTCAAACACTGAAATAAAAAAAAAAAACCTGTCAGCAGTAATCTATGTATCTTGTGAAAGTATCCATATAAAATAAAGGGAAAATAAAGACATTCTCAAATGAGGGAAAACTGACAATTTGTTGCTATCAGATATATCCTTAGAATGGCTAAAAAAATTTTTTGAAACAGAAAGATAATTGTAACAGATGAAGATCTGATCCTCAGAAACGAAAGAACAAAGGACTGAGTAAAAATAGAGGTAGGCATAATAGACTATACTTCACCTGAATAATTCCTTTATAATTTTTTATGGTTGAAACAAAAAATTGTAGCACCATCTTATGCAGTATTCAACGTGTACAGAAGAAATACTTGTGAAAATGATACTTCAAAAGAGAGAAGTTATAGGGTTCTAAATTGAAGGAAAATTTCTACATTTTAAGTTGTTGTGAAGACATCAAATCTAGCAGACTGTGATAAGTTGTGCATGAATATAGTAACACCTAAAACAACCACTAAGAAAATTATAAAACCTTTATTCTCAATTTTATATAACATTTTACTCAAGACACCTTAAATAGAAGAGCACACATGTTATTTTATAATCAGAAATTTGAAGCAGGAAAAAGGCTGCTAGTTTGACAAAAAGACCAGGTGTTACTTAATCAGAAATAGACTGAAGGAGTAATAAAAAGAAACGCATGGTGACTAGCAAGTTAATAGGTCAAGTTTGGGAAAGCCAAAACTAAATTTGAAATACAGTGGTAATTACAATGGAGTTTGAACTTTTAAATGTTTGTTCCAAAAAATATAATTTCAGGATGAGTGCACTAGCATGATTATTAATAGCATTAATTTATGAGCCAATGGGATTGTTAGGTTTGTTTTTAAGGCATGAACAAATAAATCTATTGTCATAAGTATCAAAGATAGACTTAAACCTCAAGACAAATTATAGTTCAGATTCTGTACTGCCTATTCTATGCAATCAATCATTCAGTGTATTGTCATTAGACCTCATGAGAAATTGGAGATGAAATAAACTCCAATATTCCATAAAGTTGTGTAGATTTTCTCTACTTTATAGATTTAATAGTAATGAAGAAAATACATAATAGAAATCAACATGGTGAGGGAATGGTTAAACTTATTTTATTTTATTTTATTTTTTTGAGTTGGAGTCTCACTCTGTCTCCCAGATTGGAGTGCAGTGGCCGCTCCCGGCCACCGCAGGCTCGACCTGCTGGGCTCCGGCAATCCTTCCGCCTCAGCCTTCCCAGTAGCCGGAATTTGAGGCATGCACTACCACGCTCGGCTGATTTTTTTGATTTATTGTAGGATGAGGTCTCGCTGCCCAGGCGGGTCTCGAACCCGCGGGGCTCAGGCAATCCACTCACCTCAGCCTTCCAAAGGCGCGGGATTACAGGCTGAGCCACCGAGCCTGGCTGGTTAAACTTATTTTTAAATGGAGACACTACATTAGAATTATTTTTACTGCCTTCAGTCATCATTTTAAACACCAAGTAAAAGATGCAGAAGTTTAAAAAGGCCTTAAGAAGACGTCTTCAGCATTGTATTTACAAACTTTCAAGAAGCAGTAAGTGATTTGTCCAATCAAGTTGTATGCAATAGCACTTCTCAAACTCTGATGTGCTTACAAATAGCCTGCTTACCTTGTTAAGATAAAATGTCTAATTCAGCAAGTCTGAAGTGGGGTACAAGAATTTTCAGGGCTAACAATCTCCTAGGTGATGTTGATAAACATATTTTGGACTACATTTTGAGTACCAAATGTCTAAAATATTAGGAATATGGTACTAATAAGGCCATAATTATAAATTATCTCATATTGGCCAGTTAGCCTTGGGTAAAATGAAAAATACATGGACTCTGAAATGAGATTGAACAACCACCATAAATTACATTTCTTATTCCAAGGATTTTACAAGTCATTTGTATGAAGGTGACAGTCGAAGATCATGTAGAAATAAATACTTGGTAGTAAACTGATAGGTCAACAAATTTCAAATTGGAATACAATTTCATAAACATATTGATAAAAATAAAATGCCACTTCTGAAGTTTTGTCTATGATTTCTTTTATTCCACCCCTTTTCAGTTTCACATTACCAGGTCATTATTTTTGAGGCCTCTTCCTTTTTTGGTCCAAGGGTCTGAGGGAATTTAGAGTATAGAGAATTAATATCACTATTTGAAAATATTTATACCTATAAAAAGAGGAAAGAAACAATACAATTAAAATTATTTGACTAGGAAAAAATGTACTCATACTCATTATAAATTATTAGGAGATAATAAAATACTAAACAAGTAGTTAAATTTTGATTAAATGCTGTTCTTCTACTTTTGGTTGTTACTGTTTTATTTTGAATATGTACTAACTTTGTTCTTGCTAATTTTATTTCCAAAAAATAAAATTTAAAAAAATGTTAAATCGGTTATATTCATTGATATTCTTTCCAAATCACATACTCTAGAGGAAAAATCAAATAGAGTTAGCCTTTTGTACTTATAAAATATACACATATTTTGTCTAGATACAATAAAAGAAATGCAATATCCTGATGCATAAATCTCTTCCATATTAGATAGAATGTGTGTCTCTTCTGAGCAACTACTACTAAAATAACTTGTTAAAATGAAAATTGTTTTTTCATTTATCCTACTTTTTTCTGTGCATAGAAATCTGCCTGGCCTAAAATTTGATCCAGGAAGGATCTGAAATAAATTAGATTAAACTGTTAAATCAGTTGCAGCATAGAAATTTCTATCTCGTTGAAATTAAAATTTTTTTTACTTGGCTTCCAAGGTCAATTGTTGATCTTTAGATTTATGTACAGATATGCCCCCTAGTGGTTCCAATGAAGGATTAAAAAAAAAAAAACAAAAAACTGGAAAACTGCTCAGCCCTGACTACTGTCACTTTTGCAATGAGTCTTCAGAGAAGACTGCTTTAGTCTCATGGATCATAGATACACATGTGGCTTAGAGATGTTGGTGTAGTAAGTTCTAAATCATGAGCATGTGAAACAACTTTCTTATTACATTCCTATTTCTCCATTCTCTATTTACGTACTTTTTAATGGAGTGTGTTTCTGTGTGTGTGTGTGTGTGTGTGTGTGTGTGTGTGTAAAATAGAAATGTGCTTCCAAATGAAGAGGGCACTGCTGTTTATGGAAATATCATGAACAAAAATATTGTAAAAATATTTAAGTGGTGTTTCTCAAAGGATCCAATCTTTTTGTTTTACCTTAAAGCTGCCAAATTATGTAACACACATAATACGATGCTCACTAGAATAGAGAAATTGAAACAAACTGAAACCAAACTAAAATAGAACATGTTCTCTCACACTAAACGTGTTAACGCTAGATTAACACTGTCAGAAACATTTAAACAGTATTTCTTCAATAGTGTAGAAAGTTGGTCTAGGGTTCATCTAACTAAAAGTTTAGATACTGGTGTGTTTTGCTTAACATTGAAATTTTACTAATGAAAGGGAGAATGATACAGTATGTATATTTAGTGAAAGGTCTGTGTGAATTCTACACTGTATTGTTTTGTGAGTTGAAACACTTTTCTGTAGTACGCACAAGTAACCCCTAATATTTAATAATCCTGGATTATTTCTGTTACCTTTCTTAAAGTAGAATCTTGAGCATTTAATAGAATTTTGTTATTAAAACCTTTTCCTGGGCATCTGGTAAAATTATTCTGCATGTATTGATATTTCTGACTTATTTTTGAAAATTAAAAAGCAGAATTATTCTTTCCATATTCTCCAGGAATCCATTTTTCAGATTGACTTTATATGCAAATGGTTTTTGTACTAATAGCATTTTATACCAAATTGAGTAACTGTGCTAAAATTTGAAAGATAAAATTAAGGATTAGCACAGTTTAATAAATACTTGATGAATTAATGATAGAGAACACAATTGATCAGTTACATGTCACTGCCTTTTTAATTGATCCCAAGAACAAAACTAATCCTTTAATAAAAAAGTTACCTTTTAGAAGAAACTCAATGCTTCTTCATTGCAGAAGTATCCCCCAAGGGAATATGATCATTCACTGTAAAGATCTTTTCTTACTAATTTTCTAGGTTCATTTCAATCCTCATATATATTCTTTTTTCTTCTTGTTTGGTCTTTGATCAAATGATTCACCTTGTCTTCTTTAAACATGATGTCTTACCCACAGTAAGCACTAAAAATATGCTGACTGTTAGATGAATTAAGGTGCCTGTCACTAAACTAAGTGACTCAGCTTAAGAGAAGGGAAAGCACAAATTAAAAATCAACATTTCTAATAACATGAGGAGGAAAGTGGAAACAAGGATTTAAATACTAGCCAGCACAAAACAAGCTTGAAGTAGAATATTCTAGGGGATTAATTTTCAATAGTCCTACTGATAGACAGTATTAACTGTTGAACCCTCTATTGATAAGAGTAAGAACTTCTAAAACCATGAAACTATGTGTGCATCAAGTTCTTTTTTTCATTGACTCTACATTTTTAATAGAACAACAGTATTTAAAACATATTTAGTTTGCCTTTGAAGATTGTGATCTAAAGTAGCTTTCTTTAAGTATGTTGCTTATGTTATGGTCAATATAATCTAAAGAAAATTTTTGTATTGTTTGAAGAGAAGTATATCACCATTAGACCTTGATGCAGCTGAAAAAAAATGAAGCAAAAACAAAATTATACTCCAATATCCTTGAAATCTGTTGTTTTGTAGTAAATGTGGATTGTTTCTTTAGCTTTGTTTTTTGAACAGATGTGTATTTGCATAATGTAAAGATTTAGTTAGACTTATGAAAGGAAAATCACATCTCTATTTTACAATAGGACTAATATATGTATAAAGGATTAGATAAAGCAATCCAAAAACAAGCATATGATTTACACTTTAGTTCTAACCCACTCTTTGTACTTGAGGAGCTACAAGATGCATCATGAATGTATAACACTATGCCTAATTTTCAATAGAGTGCATAAAGGTATGCTTCATCTGTAGAAAATTATTCTCTTTGCATCCTTGGGAAATCAACTCGTACTGTTGCAGTTCTAATTTTTTTAAGATTTGTATGCTTGGGTGCTTCTCTGTGGCTGCTAACTCTGAATCTCAGATAATATCCAAAGCAACAGCAGGTAACTACAAATTTAATATAGTATAATATAAAATATCAAACAGTTGGGCTACTATTGTGCCCTGAATTATAATATCTCATTACTTTGAAGCATTTAGTACCACAAAGATTTCCGTGCACCAATTTATCATCTTTCTTCCCTTTTTCTTATAAAATGGAAGCGTTGATTGTGTACACAGTATGCTCATATTACACAATTTTTATGATGAGCACGGAAGGCAGTTTGCCTTGTATTAGGACAATATTTCCTATAATAATAGTGTTTACTGGTGCAGTGGTAAAGAAAAATAGCCACTAGCCTATTAGCAGAAGATAGAATGCTATGAGACATATTAAAATCTGTTTTAAAACAGGTCTAGCACAGCTTATTTTAATCTAGAGCAGAACAAAGTATACTGTTTTGATTTTAGATTTATCACATTTGAATTTAACATAAAAATAAGGGTTTATATTGAGGTCACAAATGTCTAAGTTAAACTTGAATATTTTCTCTTTTCTCTGTTCAGTGAAATAAAGACTTTTAGTACTTAGTAGTGTCTGACCTTCAATACTGAATATCCTGAATTCTCTCAGCTGATATGAGAAAGAAGAAAGCTTAAAGAAAAACATCCAACCATATCACAACTGCAAAGAAAAATAAGCACATACAACCACATTCTCTTTTTGCCCTGATCTAAATGTATCATTGTAAAAAAATTTCTTATATTTGTCACTACAGTAGTCCGAAGGTCAAAAGCTCTGACTGACTAACTTTAGAATATCCTTTGATTTATCTTAAGAGGTCTCTGGAAGACTTGGAAAAAGATTTTGAAAAAAAAACATAAAGAAAGAAAGAAAAAAAGATCATAAAGAAAAAGTCGAGCCGGGCTCGGTGGCTCAGCCTGTAATCCCGTGCCTTTGGGAGGCTGAGGTGAGTGGATTGCCTGAGCCCGCGGGTTCGAGACCCGCCTGGGCAGCGAGACCTCATCTCTACAATAAATCAAAAAATCTGCCGGGCGTGGTAGCGCACGCCTGTAATTCCGGCTACTCAGAAGGCTGAGGCGGAAGGATCCTCGGAGCCCGGCAGGTCGAGGCTGCGGTGGCCGGAAATGGCCACTGCACTCCAGTCTGGGCGACAGAGTGAGACTCCAACTCAAAAAAAAAAAGAAAAAGTCGTATACTTCAGGTTTTAAATAATACGCAGAAATCAAAATTATCTCAAAGAGATTTTTTTCATTCCTTTTGTTGTACAATTCTGTACTGTTAAACATACTTTAGATTTCTATTCTAAAAAATTGCAAACATTCAAGACAGTCAATTAATATTGCATAAAATATTGTCTTGATTTCATCCAACCCCTTACATAGTAAAATGTTGCAAAATAAAGTGAGAATCAAAAAAATCTTCTGACATTATCTACTCAAGAATCTACTTCAATCAAAACCACAAAATATTAGTATTTTTAATATCCAGAAAAATTGTAAACTAACATTAGCATGATAACTTTTATTTAATCGTTTAATTTTGATTAAAATGAATTTATTGAATTTTGTGTTTAGCTCTAAAAACCTTAGTAATATCTTTGGTTTATTTTTATTGCAATCTGAGAGAAGTAAAATTCCTTTTATCGGTTGGTAAAGAAATAGAAAACCTCTGTGAAAATGGTCATTATTTGCAAGTAAAACGTGCTGTTTATAGCTTTACTTTATTTATTTTATAGGTCTTATTTACTGGGTAACTTGTTTTTAAGATTTTATACTACACTATTAAGACAATTGCTGTTCATATAGCACAATTTCATAAGCATTGCCTCAATTTTCTAATACATACATGGAACATTCAAAATAATTAATGAATATTAGAAACTATGTGCAGGTTTTCTGTTTTCATTTTCAAGTTATATAAATATTTTACTTTCTGAATACTTAGTGTGAGCACAAAACTACATTTTTAATTAAATCTTTTCTTTTTAGCAGGAAAAATTTTAATGTTGTACATCTAAACTTATACTAGCATTCCTAAATAACATTTCATAGAAAAGTCTGTGTTTATGTTGCAACTTCTTATGGTCAGTGCTGTGTACTCTCTAATAAATAATAATAACTCTACTATGTACACTCAAGAGCATTGTTAGGCTATTGTTCTTCTGATAGAGATATAAGCTGAATAACCTTACCTGTCTGGCTTCTTGCAAATGCGTTTCATTTTCTCCTTTCTACATTTTGTCTTTTCCATAATAAAAAGGTGTGAGGAATGATCCTGTTTGAACATCATTTTTGTTTATAGTCCACTATGTCTTTCAGTGACTGACTGTTCTTTGTTTATTCTGGTTTTTGCTTTATGTACAAGTGTACTTTTTGAAATAACATTATTTCAGTGCCATAGCATTTTGCTAAACCATTTTATTTCTTTAGAATTCAGGTGGCTCAGAGGTGATGAAACTTTTCCAGAGTGGTATAAACTAATCCATTAACTAATTTTTATTTAAGATCTCTGTAAATGTCATAATGGTAGATCAAAATAATATGAATCAAGAGCAAAAATAGTTTATTGGTCGTCAAAATGAAAAAAAACGTATTGTAAGTTTTGTAAGTCAAATGTAACATCAACAAATAGCTAATTTTCATTTAGCACTTTTTCTGTACAAGGTATAAGTCAAGTTTTTCATATAAATATCTTATTTAATCCTCAAATAACCTTAAAAAGTAGATACTATTGCTATGCTTATTTTTTAGATAAAGTGCTACATAGTGATAAGAGTGAGAGTTCTGATTTTACACTGCCTATATTTGAACATCCATCACCTTTATGACCTGGGGATAATTGATCTCATCTTTCTAAACTTGTTTCCTCATTTCTTCGGAAGTGGCAGATAGTCCACGTTGTTTTCAGCAGCAGGAGGTTTTGAATCAGAAGATTGCTAGACTTAATGTTGGAACAGTGACATGGAAATGAATTTTGGGAGACCTTCTGTATTCAACTTAGAGTCTAAATTTCATTTCATAAGCAGTGGAGAGTGACGTTAAAAAATGTTTACCAATTGCTGTACTACAAAGATACATTTTTCAGTTCAGTTTTGATTTAATCTTAAACATGTAACTGAAATGTTCATATTTCTACTACTTTTGAGTACATTATGAAAAATTTATTTTAATATTCTAAATCTGTGTTGTCCAAAACAGTAACAATTAACCACATGAAGCTATTTAAATTGAAATTAAGTAAAATTTTTAAATTGCCTCTTCAATCACACAGACCCATTTCAAGTGTTCAATAGCTACCTTTGTCTAGTGGTTTTCTAGACTGTATTGGACAATGCAAATTTAATATATTTTCATTATTTACCAAGATTTCTATCGGATCTCACCGTTCTAAACCATACCACTGGGCTTGTTAGAACTCACTTCAATCACTTCTCCCCCACTGTATTACAGTTATTTCTACATGTTCCCCAGAAAGACTTATCTTATGTCACAGTGTTCTCATTATGAATGACTAAAATGTGCTTTATTTTCTTCTCCAACAGCTAATGTTCTTTTCCTTCTGGAAAAGACTTTGTGGCCAATACAGTGTCCAAGTCAGATTGTTGTATCCAACTACTCTCAAAGCACTATTCTGTCCATAAAGATAAACAATTATAAAAGCACTTTACCATTTGTCTGCACCCAAGAAATTATTTCCCTCACTTCTATCTCCTCTTTAAATAGCAAACCATAGCCTGAGCAACATAGTGAGACTCTGTCTATAAAAAATTACACACAGTGGAAAGCGATTTCTAAAAGATCTAAAAATCTACCTTCCATACTACCCAACAATCCCCCTTATGGGAATATACCCAGAGGAACTCAAATCACTCTATAAAAAAGATACCCGCACACATGCTTATTGCAACACTATTCACAATAGCAAAAATATGGAACCAACCGTGCTGCCCATCGAAAGTGGACTGGATAAACAAAATGTGGTATATTTACATGATGCAATATTGTGTAGCCATAAAGAAAAACAAAATTTTGAACTTTGCAGCAACCTGGATGGAATTAGAATTCATAATATTCAGTGATTTATCACAGAAACTAAGATCTTACTACCAGATGTACTCACTCATACACAAGTGGAGAGTGAACATTTATCATAATACCACAAGAAAGGGATTGGCAGTAGTGGAACACTGCTGGGGGGTGACATAACATCAATAAAGGTATGCATATTTTACCTGCGTGATGACCACATATGTCTGCAATAAGCTAAGATTGCACCACTGCACTCCAGCCTGGGTGGCAGAGTGAGGCCCCATTTTTAAAAAAAAGCAAGCCACATAATTCAAGCATGCAGAGCACTTTAAATGATCAAGTGGGAATATTCACCATCTACTCTACATTTAGGTTACAAGGACTTAGGTAACAGTCTCTCTAAGGGCATTTTTAAATTATGATTATAAAGATGTGAGGTACAATCAGGGTTAGGCACACAAAAGTTGATTATGCAGGTACCCTTGTTGGTGAGGTGTATCCCTCCATCCCCTAGCAGTTTCCCTCAAGTGCCAATCCCATCCCCCATCCCCTGGCAGTTTATGATAATTGTTCAAGTTCCACATATGAGTGAGAACGTATGGTACTCTGATCTTGGTTTCTGTGATATATCACTGACTGTGATCGACTCCATATCCCTCCAAGTTGCTGCGAAGTTCATGTGTTTGTCCTTCTTTATGACAGCATATTCCATTGTGTATATCTACCACATTTTTAAAATCCAGTCCAGCTTCAGTGGGCAGCATGGTTGGTTCCATGTTTTTGCTATTGTGAATAAAGATACCTGCAACAAATCTACGTGTGCAGGTATCTTTTTTACAGAATGATTTGAGTTCCTCCGGGAATATTCCCAGTAGGGGAATTTCTGGGCCATATGGAAGGTCAGTTTCTAGTTCTTTCAGAAATTGTCACACTGCCTTCCAAAGAGGTTACACTAGTTTGCATTCCTACCAGTGGTGTAGAAGCGTTCCTTTTTTCTCCGCATCCTTGCCAGCATCTGTTGTTTTTTGTTTTATTAGTGATGGCCATTCTTATTGGGGATAGGTGGCATCTCAATGTGGTTTTAGTTTGCATTTCTCTGATGATTAGTGAGGCTTACCACATTTTCATGTGTCTGTTGAGTGCCCGTATATCTTCTTTTGAGAAGTGTCTATTTATGCCTTTTGCCCACTTTTTCATGGGGCTGTTTGTTCTTTTACTTTCTGCACTTTTGAGTTCTCTAAGGGCATTTAGAAGTAAACCTGCTTTATGTTTATATAACTAAAAGTCCCATTTGGATACATCTTTTTTTTTTTTTTTTTTTTTTTTTTTTATAATCAGTATTTTTTATTATCGTTTTGTAGGGTACAGTTAAGGGTTAGGTGTACAATTACGTTTCATTCAGGCACCCTATTGATAAGAGGTGTTTTCCCAGTCCCAGATAGATATTAGCTACTGTTAATCCCATCCCCCCCCAAAATTTCCCAGTACCATCAGTCATTTTCTTATAGTATTACATTGGATGTTCAAGGTCCATTATATGAGTGAAAACATGTGATATTCTGTTTTTTGTTTCTGTGAGAGGTCACTCAGTATTATAGACTCTAGTTCCATCCAGGTAGCTGCGAAATCCATGATTTTGTTCTTTTTCATGGCTGCGTAGTATTCATCGTGTATATGTACCACATTTTTTTAATCCAGTCCTCTTTTGATGGGCAGCATGGTTGTTTCCAGGTTCTTGCTATTGTGAATAACGCTGCGATAAACATACGTGTACAGGTATCTTTTTTATAGAGTGATTTGTGTTCTTCAGGGTATATTCCCAGTAGGGGGATTGCAGAGTCATAAGGAAGGTCAATATTTAGAGCTTTCAGGAATCGCCACACTGCTTTCCACAGAGGTTGCACTAGCTTACACTCCCACCAACAGTGTAGAAGTGTTCCCTTTTCACCACAGCCTCTCCAGCAGCTGTTATTTTTGAGTTGTTGATAATTGTCATTCTGACTGGAGTTAGGTGATATCTCAGTGTGGTTTTGATTTGCATCTCCCTGATGATTAGTGAGGTTGAGCATTTCTTCATGTGTTTGTTGGCTGCTCGAATGTCTTCTTTTGTGAAGTGTCTGTTCATATCTTTTGCCCATTTTATAATGGGGTTGCTTGTTTTTTCTTTTCAGTACGTTTCAGTTCCTTGTAGATCCAGGATGTTAAGCCTTTGTCAGACCTAGAGTTTGCCAATACTTTTTCCCAGTCTGTAGGCTGTCTCCTACTCTCTTGATGGTTTCTTTGGCTTTGCAGAAGCTTGTCAGTTTAATAAGGTCCCATTTGTCTATCTTCTCTCTTAAGCCCTGGGGGTTTCGGGTTTTGTACAGGAATTGGATGCCCGTTCCGATTTCCATGAGGTATTTCCTTCCTTTTCTAATGTTCTTATGGTTTGAGGTTTTACATTTAGGTCTCTGATCCATTTGGAGTTAACCTTTGTGCATGGGGATAGATAGGGGTCCTGTTTCAATCTTCTACATGTGGTCAACCAGTTTTCCCAGCACCATTTACTGAATAGGTTCTCCTCACCCCATTGGTAGGTGGTGGGGGCTTTGTCGAAGATGATTTGGGTTTGAGGAATTGAGGTTTTGCTTCTGGAATCTCAATTCTGTTCCATTGATCTATATGCCTGTTCTTGTACCAATACCAAGCTGTTTTGATGATTGTAGCCTTATAGTAAAGTTTGAAGTCTGGTATTGTGATACCACCTGCTTTGTTTTTTTTGCTGAGGATTGTTCTGGCTATTCTTGGACGTTTGTGTTTCCATATGAATTCCTGTGTTGTTTTTTCTAGGTCAGAGAAGAATGTTATTGGTAATTTAATGGGTATTGCATTGAATTTGTAGATTGCCTTAGGTAAGATGGACATCTTCACAATGTTGATTCTTCCGATCCATGAGCATGGGATATTTTTCACTTGTTCATGTCAGCTTTGATTTCTTTGAGCAGTGTTTTGTAATTTGCATTGTAAAGGTCTTTCACGTCTCTGGTTGGGAAGATGCCAAGGTATTTCATTTTTTTTGTGGCTATTGTGAATGGAATTGTGTTTTTTATTTGGGTTTCTGTTTGTTTATTATTGGTGTAGAGAAATGCGATTGTCTTTTGTACATTTATTTTGTATCCTGAGACTTTGCCAAAGGCCTTTATCAATGTAAGGAGGACTTTAACAGATTCTCTTGGGTTTTCAAGGTACACCATCATATCATCTGCATAGAGAGATAACTTGACTTCCTCTTTTCCTATTTGAATCCCTCTGATTGCCTCGTCTTCTCTGATTGCTCTAGCCAGGACTTCCAATACTATGTTGAACAGGAGGGGAGAGAGTGGGCATCCTTGTCTAGTTCCAGTTTTCAGGGGAATTGGTTCCAATTTTTGTCCATTTAGGAGTATGCAGGCTGTAGGTTTCTCGTAGATGGCTTTTATTATTTTGAGGTATGTTCCCGTATGCCTAGATGTTCAAGGGTTTTTATCAAGAAGGGGTGCTGGATTTTATCAAAAGCTTTTTCTGCATCTAATGATATGATCATGTGGTTTTTGTTTTGACATCTGTTGATGTATTTAATTACATTTATGGTTTTACGAATGTTGAACCAGCCTTGCATGCAGGAATGAAGCCTACTTGGTCATGGTGAATGATTTTTGAGATGTATTGTTGAATCCTGTTTGCTAGGATTTTGTTGAGAATTTTAGCATCTATGTTCATCAAAGATATTGGCCTGTAGTTCTCTTTCTTTGTTGGATCTTTACCTGGCTTGGGTATCAGTGTGATGTTGGCTTCATAAAATGATTTGGGGAGGGTTCCATCTTTTTCTATCGCCTGGAATACCTTCAGTAGGATTGATATCAGCTCCTCCTTGAATGTCTTGTAGAATTCTGCTGGAAAGCCATCTGGACCAGGGCTTCTTTTTGTAGGAAGTTTTCTTATTACGTAGTCGATTTCCTTGATTGTAATTGGTCTATTTAGGGACTCAATTTCTTCTTGTTCCAACCTAGGTAGATTGTGTGATGTCAGAAAGTCCTCCATTTCCTTGTGGTTTTCAAGTTTGTTTCCATACAAGTGTACTTTAGTAGTCTCTAATGATCTTTTGTATTTCTTCAGGGTCAGATGTGACTTCATCTTTTGTGTTTCTGATTATGCTTATTTGTTTTTTTCTCTTTTTTTCTTGTCAGTCTAGCTAGGGGCCCATCGATCTTGTTTATTCTTTCGAAGAACCAGCTTTTTGTTTCATTGATTTTTTCAATTATCTTTTTGTCTTCTATGTCCTGGATTTGGGCTTTTATTTTGGTGATCTGGATTCTTCTGCTGAAATTAGGGTTTTTGTGGTCTTGCTTTTCCAGCTTCTTTAGGTGGCTTGTTAGATTGTGAATTTCTGTTCCTTCCATTTTCTTCATGTGTGTTTGTAGGGATATAAATTCCCTCTTACTACAGCTTTCAGGGGATCCCAGAGATTTTGGTAAGATGTTTCTTCATTTTCATTTGTTTCCAGGTATCTTTTGATCCCTGTTTTGATTTCGTCATTGACCCAGGAGTTGTTTAGCATCATGCTGTTTAGTGTCCATGTCTTTGTGGGTTTTGGGGGACTTTTTTGGTGTCAATATTTATTTTTATTCCACTGTGGTCCCAGAAGGTGTTTGGTAGAATTTCGGTCCTTTTAAATTTGCTTATACTTGATTTATGGCCGAGTATGTGGTCGATCTTAGAATATGTTCCATTTTGGTGATGAGTAAAATGTGTATTCTGTGGTCTTTGGATGGAGTGTTCTGTAAGTATCAATTAAGTCCATTTGGTCCAAGGTCACATTGAGGTTTCCCGGGTCTCCTTGCTGATTTTTTGTCCTGTTGATCTGTCTAGGGTTGTGAGTGGGGTATTAAAGTCCCCAGTTATGATAGTGGTAGAGTCAATATCTTTCTTTAGTTTTCCAAGAAGTTGCTTTAAGAAGGTTGGTGCACCTATGTTGGGTGCATATATGTTTAGGATAGATATTTCTTGTTGATGGATTGAACCTTTTATCATTATGTAGTGACCTTCTGTATCTTTTTTGATTTTTAATAGTTTGAAGGATATTTTGTCTGAAATTAAGATGGCTACTCCTCCTTTCTTTTGTATTCCGTTCGCCTGAAAGACTGTTTCCCATCCTCTACCTTGAGTCTGTGGGTGTCCTTTCTAGTGAGGTGAGTCTCTTGAAGGCAATAGATTGTTGCCTGATGATATTTTATCCATTTTGCCAATCTATGTCTTTTCAGTGGTGCATTTAGTCCGTTCACATTTAGGCTAATAATTGAAATGCAAGAGTTGATCCTGTCATAAAATTCTTACAGAGTTGTTACTGTTTATTTGTTGTCTTTCTTTGGGTTTTTGGGGTTGGTTCAGGTGTGTTTTTAATCTTTTGCCTGTACTCTTGTGAAGAATGCTGATGTTCTTTTTTCTTTTTCTTCTGTGTTCAGTACTTTCTTGAGTGTTTCTTGTAGCGGTGGTCTGGTGGCAGCGTAGGTTCTTAGGGATTGGATGTCTGGAAAAAATTTTAATTCTCCCTCACTAATGAAGCTTAGTTTAGCTGGGTAGGTTATTCTTGGTTGAAATTGTTTCTCTTTTAGTACTTTGAAGATAGGGCTCCAGGCTCTCCTGGCCTGAAGGGTTTCTGTGGATAAATCTGCTGCTATTCGGATTGGTTTTCCCCGGTAGGTGGTCTGGCCTTTTTCTCTTGCTGCCTTTAGGATTTTTCCTTTCATAGCTACTTTGTTTAGTCGAATTATTATGTGTCTGGGAGTTGGTCTTCTCGTTTGTTGTCTTGCAGGGGTTCTCTGAATCTCTTGTGTTTGAATTTTTTCATCTTACTGAGATGAGGGAAGTTTTCTTGAATGATTTCATGGAATGTTTGTTCCAGTGTGGCTTCTGTTTCTCTTTCTGCCTCAGGAAGCCCAATTATTCTCAGGTTTGGGCTCTTGAAGTGATCATTCATCTCTTGCAGGGTTTTTTTCTGTCTTTTTGAGCTTCTTTTCATGCTTTTGACAGTTTGGGTTAGTTCTGTGTTTTGGTCTTCGAGCTCTGAGATTCTTTCTTCTGCTTGGCTGATTCTGCTTTCCATGCTTATTAGTCTGTTGTTCATTTCCATCACAGTATTCTTTACTGCTGTCATTTCTGACAACAGCTCCTTCCTATTTTCCTCTTGTCTCTCCTCAATTTTTTTAATTCTCTCCATTAATGTTTTGATGTCTGGGTTTGTTGCTGTAGCCGTCATTCTGGGGAGTCTTCATTGTCTGTGTTCCAGAATCTGTTTTCTCATTGTCTGATCTCCCAGGGGTCTGTGTAAGCCCTATATTCTTCTTTTGGTTTTTCTTCATTTGTGCGGTTTTTCCACTTCCCTACTTCTTCCTTCCCTCCACGTCACCGTCTTCTTTAATTTTTTTTTTCAGGGGTAAAGGGACTGGTTTTACTTCTGTTCATTCAATCTCCCATTCTTTATGTATGTCGTCTTACTTTGTTCAATTTTGAAGTTGCACTGTAGGTTTGGGGGTGGTCCTTTTGCAGTTTTGAGATGTATTTAAGGGAGAGCTGTGATTCAAAATCTGTCTGCAGGTCCTGCTGTTCGCTGACAGGCGTGTGGATAATGTGGAACCCCCTTCCCACTGCCCTGGAGTCTGTCCGTGCAGTGGGGCTGTAGGTTTACTCCCTGTAATAAAAAGTGGTTAGCAGGGGGGGGAGAATGGAGCAGATAGTGGGTTGAAGAGGGGAGTGGAGAGATAAGAAGTAAGGGAGGAAACTAACGTGTGTGCCAACAAATAGAGAGAGAGGTCTATACTAAAACAGCTAAAAAAGATGGACCACAGCTACAGTCGAACCAACTCTCATACAACCACAAATAAAACATATTGTGATGCTAACATACCGGCTATCCAACCACTTATTGGTGTGTTGTTCCTCTATACAAAGACATGGTTTACAGACAGAAGAAAAGAGAAGAAAAGGAAAAGGAAAAGAAAAAAAAGGGGAACAATACTGTAGGAATAGAATTAAGTCATTAAACTAATAGAATCAATGAAGCACACTCTGAGACCTTTCGTTTAAGTCCAATGTCCTTTCAGGTCTGATTTGTAGTTTTCTTTCAAGCCGGTGAATTAGTTTGCAGTTAGAGTCAATTGCCCCTGATATGTTGTGAAGGACAGCTCAGGTCAGCTTTCCTTCAGCAGTTTGGTCTATGTCTTTATCAGGCTTATTTCCCCCGTTTCGGTGTTGTTACCTTGAGTCGCCAGCAGGTGGTGCTATCTCATCTGCTCGCCCCAGAGGGGGTGGGGCCGGACAGGAACAAGATGGCTGCCTGCCTCCGAGCAGGCAGCAGAAGCCCCACACGAGCCAGCAGCACGATCTCAGACACAGGAGATTTGGCAGAAATCCCTGCAGACCTTCCTTGAAGCCGACCTGTGTGGATCTCCTCTCAGGCCGGGCTGTGATGAGCTGTGCGGGCCGAGCGCCGGGGCGCCGGGGAGCGCCGGGCGCCGGGAGCGCCGGGGCGCGGGGAGCGCCGGGGCCGCGGGAGCGGGAGCGCCGGGGCCGCGGGAGGCGGGGCCCCGGGGGCCGCGGGAGGCGGGAGCCCCGGGGCCGCGGGAGGCGGGAGCGCGGGCCGCGGGAGGCGGGAGCGCCGGGCTGGATACATCTTAAACAGGAAAAACAGATGTACAGAATTCTTGTCTATTTTGTGACAGCAACTTCAAATTAACTTCAGATAAGATAGTTTCTGATCAATATAATTTTATATTGGCATAAAATTTGGCATACACAAATATCAATAGTCCCCAGAGATTATTAATGATATAGATAGATAGATGATAGATAAATAGACAGACAATATACTTGCATCAGCTATGTCTTTAAAACTAGTTGAATTGGAAAGCAGCAATTTAAGTACTCATTTGCGGTTACTATATTTGGGTAATCTGCATTATATAACTCCTTACCCTGTTCTCTTTCTATAAATTAGGTATAAGGCAAGAAAGACAAAGAAGATTTTTAAAAATTTGTTATGATATAATTGTGTACTTAAGGTATTAGCCAACTTAATGCTATGTATGAAATAAATTTTTAAAACAAGTGAAAATAAGAGAATGGAAGTAAAAATAGTTTAAAATGATATTTCTTGAGGATAATCCTCAATCTCTGAAAATGCATAGAAATGCGAAGTGCTAATAGAAGTGTGAAAATTTAATTTAAGAACTGTCAACTTTCTTAATAAAACATCACTGGTATGTGTGATGTCATTTTTGCTCACATATATTTGCAGATCTCTGACTATAAATATGTCTATTTTAAGATTGTCCAGAAAATGTCTATCTATCCAGAAGTGATTTAAGTCTGATCTCTGATGTAAACAGAGATCAGCATTTATTTTAAGTTTGCAGGCTACCCATGTCATGTTGTCTTGCTTTGGAGAATATAGAGAGTTTTGTCATTAAAAAATATGTGGTTATTATAGAACATTAAGAAAAGATACCACAATAAAATGCCACTTCACATTTACAATAATGGCTATACCAAAAATAACAGTTGATAACAAGTATTGATGAAACTATGAAGAAATCTGAATCCTCATACACGGCTAGTAAGAATATAAAATGTCACTGCCACTTTGAAAAACAATCTGACAATTCCTCAAAAAGTTAAACTTAAAGATACCATAGGACCTAGCAATTTCACTCCTAAGTATATACTCAAGAGAATTGAAAATATACATCCACGCAAAAACTTGTTCATTAATCTCCACAGCTCCATTATTTATAATAGCCATAAAGTAAAAATAACCCAAATTTCTACCAAATGATGAATGGATAAAAAAATAGGTGGCATATTAAAACAATAAAATATATCTAGTCATAAAAAGAAGTGAAGTGTTGATACATGCTACAATAGAAACGAACCTTGAAAACATTATGCTAAGTAAAAAATGTCAGTCACATAAAGGGACTAAATACAGAAAATGTAGTACATATACTCAATAAAATACTATGCAGTAAATCAAAAAGAAAAAATTATGTTATTAGTAGCAAGATGGATGTAGGTAGAGGTCAATATTCTAAGCAAATTAACACAAATACAAAAAACTGAACACTGCAATTTCTCACATATACGTTGGAACTAAACACTGGGTGCACATGGGCATAAGGTAGAAAACAACAGACACTGGGGACTTGGAAAAGGAGCAGGGAAGGAGGGAGAACAATGATTGAAAAACTGCCAATTGGGTACCATGCTCAAAAATTGAATGATGGGTTCAGCAGAATCTCAAACCCCACCAACACACCATTTACATAATTACTTAGGTAGCAAACCTGTAGATGTACCCCCTGAAGTTAAATTATAAATAAATAAGTAAATACCAGTCTCAAAAGGCTACATATTATATAATTACATTTACACACAGTGTCCTAAATAAGCAAATCTATAGACAAGAAAGTCTATTCATGGTTGCCTAAGGTTATGGGAGTTGGAGATAGAGAGTGAATGCTATCAAATATAGCATTTTGAGGCTTATGAAAATGTCCTAAAATTAAATGATGATGATGAATGTACATTCTTGTGAACATATTAAAACATTCTTGAATGATACAATTTAAATGGATGAATTACATGGTATATCAATGAAGTTGTTTAAAAAATGTTGTGGAATAAAACAATACCTTGGAATCTCAGAAAACAGAAGCAGCCAATATTAACATGTTGGTTAATTTTTATTTGAGTCATATAACACACTTTTTGTTTTTACATCACTTTTAAATGAGATATAAAGTGTCTATATAATTATTTTTATAAGTTCACTGCAGGACATTTTTAAAACAGCAAAACTTCATAAATACTATAAATTATTTTTTAACTAATACTGAATGTAGCATTTACATATATAAAGACTCATATCTAAGTGGACAATTGTCTCCAAATTAATATACACATTTGGTGAAAGCAAATCAAAATTTCAACAATTTTTTTTTAGAAAGTGGCGGAATAGGTCTTCTGAAATAATAGTTGACAAAAATATTTTGATAACTTTTAAAATAAATATTTATAAAGGAGTAGTAAATTGTATTATGAAGTTAGTGAAACTAAATGGGTTAGACCAGGAACTAGTCTAGTCATTTTTTTTCCTCTTTTAATTTTTAATCTAAATTGTGAGATACCATTCAGGGCTAGGTATACAAATATTCACCAAGTAGGTACCCTTATTGATAAGGTGTGTCCCTCCTTCCCCAGGCAGATACTTACTACTGTCAATCCCACCTCCCCACCACCATCACCCCCCTCCCTGCAGTTTCCCACCACTTTCAATCCTTTTCTTATAATGATATGGTAGTTGTTCAAGGTCCACTTATGAGTGAGAAAATGTGATATTCAGCTCTTTGTTTCTGTAAGAGATCACTCAGTATTATAAACTCTAATTCCATCCAGGTTGCTTCGAAGATCATGATTTGTTCTTCTTTATGACTGCATAGTATTCCATTGTGTATATGTACCACATTTTTTTATCAGTCCTCTTTTGATGGGCAGGATAGTTGGTTCTGTGGAAGGGGGCTTAAAAAGACATCTACAATGTCAAAAATTAGGCTAAGCATGTACTCAGCCTTTGCACAGTTAAAAAGTTCCCTTCCTAGAAACTGGCAACAGCACCTGCTGGCTAGGTTAAACTGTGTAACAGCTTTTTTTTTTTTTTTTTTGCTTCTGTGAGCTCCGCTAGCATTGCTTAAAGAGGACCTAGGCCTCCAGGATGTTGCGGTTTAGTCCACTTGGAAAGTCCCAATGTGGTTTTTCCCCATTTAAGCAAGCCCTTACAGCAAATGGGGGCCCTTGCTGTGGAACTGGCATGTCCAGCAGGCAAGTGGCCACCAACGTGGCTCTTGGCTAATAAACCTCTCCTTTTTATAACTTGTACTTTTGGTATTGGTGTCTGTGAATTAAGCGCTCGGTCCCTATTTCATTTGGGGGCTCGTCCGGGATATCCAAGAGCTTAATCCCCAGCCCCAATCACCAGCTGACCTTGTGAGTCTGCATACCCATGAACCTCAGTGTTCGTTGGGACTGGTGAGTCTGTGGACTCACAAACGGCTGATTGTCATCTCTGGCAGACTCACAACGTCCCCAGAGCCCTCTGAGAGGTGAGTCAAGTGCCTGTTTTGTTTGTGCACACTTCTGGTTGGACTCGCAGGAAAGCTGGATGCAGCACTAATTCTTGGGTCCGAGGTCCCAGTGAGACATCACTGGGCCCTCCAGTATTGCCCTCGGGCAGTTAGGTCTGTCAGTTCAGTTTGGGTTATTGTCTTTATTTGTTCAGTGTTAGTCACTGTTGTGCCTGTCATTGCTATCAATATTATGGGGCAGCAGTGCTCTAAGCCTGACACCCCTCTGCAACTGGTTTTATGCCACTTCAAGAATTTCCAAGAAGCGGCACAGCAGTTGGGTTATCAGGTAAACCAAGGAAACCTAGCCACCTTTTGTCCCCTCAAATGGCCCACATTTCCTAATTGCAGCTGGCCGCCAGAGGAGATCTTCAACCCTGCCATAGTGGGGAAGGTCCCACAGTTTGTCTATCGGCACCACCCAGACCAGATCCCATACATCACTGCCTGATACCTTCTGGTAATGCAGCAGCCATCATGGATGAAGCAAGCCAAAAAGAAAGCTAATTCTTCTTGTGTTTTAGCCCTACAGGAAACTCCAAAAGCCATACCTCCAGTCCTCCAAAGCCCACCAGAGGATGATGAAATTCATCCGCCCTACTTTACATCTGAGCAGGAGCAGGGGGCCCACAAGTTTCTCAGTCCGTCACTCACCAGGAGTGGGTCCTTGTATCAGCCTCTTTATCCCCCTCTTTCCCATGCATCTCCTGAGGGCCCAACCACCCCCAATAAACCGACTAGCCCCGACTTGTCTTCAGGGAACTCAGAGCCACAAACTTCCATGGTTCTCCCCCGAGACAGGCCCTGGGAATAGACACGGGAGGTTCAGGAGGTCAGCCCTTTATGGTTTATGTCCCTTTCTCTACTAGTGATCTTTACAATTGGAAGCACCAAAATCAGCATTCTCTGAAAAACCTCAGAGCCTCATAGACCTTTTAGAAACTATTTTCTTTACCCACCAGCCCACTTGGGATGACTACCAATAACTCCTCCAAGCCCTTTTTACTGCGGAGGAAAGAGAACAAATCCACCAGGAGGCAAGGAAATTGGTCCTGGTACTGGACGGTAGACCGGCAGAGCAGGACCGTGTGGACCGTGTCTTCCCCACTGAGAGGCTTAATTGAAACCTGAACACTGATCATGGTAGGGAGTGTCTCACCACCTATCGCTGGACTCTAATGGGGGGTCTCCGGGTCACCACCAGGCGGCCCACAAATTTGTCTAAGGTAAGGGAGGTAACTCAGGGCCCACAGGAATCTCCCATGGCTTTTCTGGAACACCTTATAGAGGCCTATCAGACGTATATTCCCATAGACACAGAGGCTCCAGAAAATCAGAGGGCTTTAATTATAGCCTTTGTCTCCCAGTCGGCCCCTGATATAGAAAGAAATTGCAGAAAATTAAAGGATTTGAAGGGAAAAGTTTATCAGAATTAACTGAGGTAGCCCAGAAGGTCTATAATAGCAAGGACTCACTTAAAGACCAACAAACCAAAAAAATGACCAAAGTAGTAACTGCAGCTTTACAGGAAATTAAACCCAAGCAGTCAACAGGGAAAAGAGGAACCAGCACCAGGCGAAAAACTCCACTAGCAAAAAATCCCTGACTGCCCAGCGCATTTGGGCTATAGCAGGCATCATGGCACCAGGAAGCAAAAGGAAGATCCAGGAATTCTTGGGAGCTGTAGGGAGCTGCCGACTATGGATCTCTAAGTTTGGTGAACTCGAAAACCCCTCTATGAAATAACGAAGGGACCAGAGGCTAATTTTAAATGGATACCAGAGGGGGACAAAGCTTTCTAAGCCCTTAAAAACACCCTGGCCTCAGCTCCGGCCCTGGCCTTGTAGGATATTGAAAAACCTTTCCCCCTTTATATGGATGAAAGACAAGGCATCACCTGGGGGGTCCTAACCTAAAAGCTCAGCCCATGGAACAGGCCAGTAACCTTCCTGTCAAAAAAACTGGACCTGGTAGCCTTGGGCTGGCCACCCTGTTTTCGGGTTATAGCAGCCATTGCCATGTTAGTAAAGGACTCAGACAAACTAACATTGGGGCAGAATCTGTCACAGCCATGCATGCAGTGGAGTCTTTACTCCTAGGGGCCCCTGACAAATGGATGTTGAACACCCGAATAACTCATTATCAAGTGCTGCTTTTAGATCAACCCTGCATCAAGTTCCAGCATACCCCCAGCTTGAACCCTGCAACTTTACTACCGGAAGAAAGTCCCACAAGGATACCACATTGTTTTTATGAAACAACTGAGTTCCAGAAGCTGTGCTGGGACCTAACCAATGTCTCAAGAACAAACCCTGATCTAACACTTTTCTCGGATGACAGTAGTTTCATCCAGAATGGGGTAAGGTATGCAGGGGCAGTGGTAGTCACTCTACAGGGAACTATTTGGGCTGAGCCTCTTCCGTAGGGAATATTGGCCCAAAAAGCAGAACTGATTGCCCTAACTGAGGCCCTAAAAGCAGGTGAAGGAAAAGTTGTCAACATCTACACTGACAGCAGGTATACATTTGCAACTGCACATGTTCATGGAACAATTTACAGGGAGCGGGGATTGCTCACCACAGAGGGGAAAATTATAAAAAGTAAAATGGAGGTCTTAGACCTCCTGGCAGCAATATGGGCCCCCAAACAAGTCGCCATCATCCATTGCCTGGGCCACCAAAAAGGAAACTCAAAAGAGGCAATAGGAAATAGAAAAGCAGATCAAGCAGCCAGAGAAGCTGATTACTGCAGAACCACCTGCCTGCTGGTGCTGCCTCCTCCAGTTCTATGTGAGTCACCAAAATATACAGAAGTGGACCTCCTCACTGCACAAAAATTGCAGACAATCTCAAACCCAGATGGATGGCTTCAACTTCAGGATGGCAGAATCTTCCTCCCTCGGGTCCTGGGACAACAAATCCTAAGGCAGCTCCACGAAGGTACTCATTTGGGAAGGACAAAACTAACCAAACTTATGAGAAAATAATTCTATCTCCCTCATCTGGACCAGCTAACCCAGGAGCTCATTCAAGGCTGTGTGTCATGCCAGCAGACTAATGATGCTAAGGTCAGTGTATCCACCCAAGGGGTCTGAGATAGGGGACTAACTCCCGGGAGACATTAGGAAATAGACTTTACAGAAGTCAAACCTGGGCAATATGAATATAAATACCTATTGGTCTTGGTCGACACCTTCTTGGGATGGATCGAGGCATTTTCTACAAAAACTGAAACTGCTTCTGTAACAGTAAAGAAACTCTTAAACAACATCATACCAAGATATGGTCTACCTATCTCAATAGGCTCAGATAATGGCCCAGCATTTATTTCTAAACTTACTGAAGGTATTGCAAAAACCTTGGGGATAAACTGAAGCTTACGTTGTGCTTATCATCCTCAGAGTTCAGGACAGGTAGAAAGAATGAATTGGACACTTTAAGAGACCTTGACCAAATCAACCCTGGAGACCAGTGAAGGTTGGGTAGCACTCCTTCCCTATGTCCTCTTAAGAGCCAGGTGTACCCCCTACATCAAGGGTCTCACCCCCTTTGAGATTCTATTTCAACGGCCCCCACCATTACTTCCAAAAATTGGACTGGAAAAAACACTAGAACTGTCTAACCATAATTTGCTTCAGTCACTGCAGGCTCTTAAAAGAGTTCAGCAAGCTGTCACTGAGACCGCGCAGGCAGCCTTCTGGAAACTGGTTCTGGAACATCCACACCTATTCCAGCCCGGTGACCAAGTCTGGATAAAGCGGCACAAAACTGAGGCACTCACCCCAAGGTGGAAAGGACCCCACATAGTAATCCTTACTACTCCTATGGCCATCAAAATCACGGTGTCCGCCCTCGGACTCATCATTCACAAGTAAAGGCAGCCACCACCGCACCCCCGGAAATATGGAAAGTCATCAAACCAGCTACTGGAAAAGATCCTCTAAAGATAAGACTTTTGCAGGCCCCAGTATCTTAATCATATTCCTTGCATATTTTCCCCAGCTTGAGGCTTATTGGTCTAACCCGCATAATCCCTAAACTCCAGGGAATTATTCCTGGGAACTGAGAAATACTATCACTGGGACTGTAAGTGCCACCTACAGAGGAAGCAGGCAGCCTGTTTTTAATTTTAACCTTTGTAAAGTATGGCCAGGTCTAACCCTTGGGGGCATACACACTAACGAATGCAACACCTTAGCTTATGAAAAAAAAACTTAAATCTGTTGGTTTTTATGCTTGCCTGGCACTGGGACCAGCCCGTTGCCACAAAGCAGGACAATATCACTGTGCTGTATGGGGGTGCAAAACTATTGTTTCTTGGAAAAACCAAGACCCATACATAAGCTTCCTTGGTTATGTTAAAAATAATGTGTCATCAGTAAAATTAATGGTCCTCAGAACTCAATATAATACCCTGTATAAAAAGTCAATGATTTGACTCCAGGAACAACTGAAAGGGGGGAATGTGGAAAGGGGCTTAAAAAGACATCTATAATGTCAAAAATTAGGCTAAGCATATACTCAGCCTTTGCACAGTTAGAAAGTTCCCTTCCTGGAAACTGGCAACAGCACCTGGTGGCTAGGTTAAACTGTGTGACAGCTTTTTTTTTTGCTTCTGTGAACTCCGCTAGCATTGCTTGAAAAATACCTAGGCCTCCAGGATGTTGTGGTTTGGTCCACTTGGAAAGTCCCAATGTGGTTTTTCCCCATTTAAGCAAGCCCTTACAGCACATGGGGGCCCTTGCTGTGGAACTGGCATGTCCAGCAGGCAAGTGGTTGCCAGCCTGGCTTTTGGCTAATAAACCTCTCCTTTTTATAACTTGTACTTTTGGTGTCAGTGTCTGTGAATTTAGCGCTTGGTCCCTATTTCAGTTCCATGTTCTTGCTATTGTGAACAATGCTGCAATAAACATACGTGTGCAAGTATCATTTTCAGAGTGACCTGAGTTTTTCTGGGTATATTCCCAGGAGGGGGATTGCAGAGTCATATGGAAGGTCGATTTTTAGAACTTTTAGGAGTCGCCACACTGATTTCCACAGAGGCTGAACTAGTTTGCACTCCCACCAACTGTGTAGAAATGTTCCCTTTTTGTCACATCCTCTCCAGCATCTGTTATTTTTTGGGTTATTGATGAGGCCATTCTGACTGGAGTTACATGGTATCTCAGGGTAGTTTTTTTTTTTTTTTTTTTGTTTTTTTTTTTTTTTTAGTTGGAGTCTCACTCTGTCGCCCAGACTGGAGTGCAGTGGCCGCTTCCGGCCCCCGCAGCCTCGACCTGCTGGGCTCCGGCGATCCTTCCACCTCAGCCTTCCGAGTGGCTGGAAATTTCAGGCATGCGCTATCACGCCCGGCTGATTTTTTGATTTATTGTAGAAATGAGGTCTCGCTGCCCAGGCGGGTCTCGAACCCGTGGGCTCAGGCAATCCACTCACCTCAGCCTCCCAAAGGCGCGGGATTACAGGCTGAGCCACCGAGCCCGGCTTCAGGGTAGTTTTAATTTGCATCTCCTTGATGACTAGTGAGGCTGAACATTTTTTCATATATCTGTTGGCTGCTCTTTTGTCTTCTTTTGAGAAGTGTCTATTCATATCTGTAGCCGACTTTATAATAGGGCTTTTGTTTTTTTCTTTTCAGCACGTTAGAGTTCCTTGTAGATCCTTGATGATAGGTCTTTGTCAGACATGGAGTTGTCAAATATATTTTCCCAGTCTGTAGGCTGTCTCCCTGCTCTCATGATCGTTTCTTTAGCTTGGTAGAAGCTTGTCAGTTTAATGAGGTCCCACTTGTCTATCTTTCTCCTATGTCCTGGGCACTTTGGATTTTGATCAGGAATTAGTTGCCAGTTCCAACTTCCATAAGAGTGTCTCCAGCATTTTCTAAGGTTCTTACAGTTATAGGTTTTACATTTAGGTCTTTGATCCATTTTAGAACTAAGTTTTGTGTATGGGGATAGGTAGGGGTCCTGTTTTAATCTTCTGCACGTGGTCAGCCAGTTTTTCCAGCAGCATTTACTGAATTGGTTCTCCTCTTCCCAGTAGTGGGTGGTGGAGGTTTTGTTGAAGATGAGTTGGTTGAGAAATTGAGGTTTTATTTCTGGAATCTCAATTCTATTCCTTTGGTCTATATGCCTGTTCTTGTACCAATACCAGGTTGTTTTGATTACTGTAGCTTTATAATATAGTTTAAAGTCTGGGAGTGTGATACCTCCTGCTTTGTTTTTTTGTTTTGTTTTGTTTTGTGTTTGCTGAGGATTCTTTTGGCTATTCGTGGTGGTTTATGTTTCCATATGAATTCCTATATTGTTTTTTCTAGGTCTGAGAAGAATGTGACTGGTAATTTGATGGGTATTGTGTTAAATCTGTAGATTACCTTAGGTAAATGGGCATCTTAACAATGTTGATTCTTCCAATCCATGAGCATGGAATATTTGTCCACATATTTGTGTCATCTTTGATTTTTTTGAGCAGTGTTCTGTAGTTTTCATTGTAAAGATCTTTAACATCTCTGGTTAGGAAGATGCCCGGGGATTTCATTTTTTTGTGGCTACTTTAAATGGAATTGTGCTTTTTATTTGGGTTTCTCTTTGCTTATTGTTGGTGTATACAAATGTGATTGTATTTTGTTCATTTATTTTACACCCTGAGATTTTGCCGAAGTCCTTCATAAGCGCAAGGAAGTTTTTGGCAGATTTTCATGGGTTTTCAAGGTATGCAATCATGTCATCTGCAAAGAGAGATAACTTGACTTCCTCTTTTCCCATTTGGATACCCCTGATTGCTTTCTCTTCTCTGATTGCTCTAGCTAGGACTTCCAAAACTATGCTGAACAGGAAAGGTGAGAGTGGTCATCCTTGTCTTATTCCTGTTTTCAGGGGAAATGGTTCCAATTTTTGTCTGTTTAGGAGTGGGTTTCTCATAAAAAGCAGAATAAGAAGTTCAGAAACACCACTAAAATATAGGATGTTAGTTTAGTATATGATGAATATGGCATTTCAGATTAGTAGGAAAAAGGCAGATTGGTCAATAAATGGTTTTGGGAAAATGGAATAGCCATTTGGAAAGAATCAAGGTAGTTCCCAGCTTATACCAAAATAAGTTTCAAGTGGATTAATGATAAAGATATAAAATTATAAAATGAAATTTATTCAACATCCTTGAAATTAAAGAAAATAAAATTGAAATAAGGTGTCAACTTTTGTCTATCATATTGACAGAAAAAGAAATCAATATTAATATTAATTGTCAGTAATGGGGAACCAGTAACTTTTATTGATAGGTGTTTAAATTTGAAGATCAATTTGGTATAAGATAAAGAAAACCAAAAAGTCTTTAAAATGTTTGTTACCTTGGAGCCAGCAATTTCACTTCTCAGAGTTTAGTCATAAGGATTTTTTCCTACAATGTGATTTTTAATAGCAAAAAATAGAAGCAATTTAATTATCTACAAATTTATCCAACTTGTATAGAATTTTGCAAACTTATGCAATTGATTGTCATGCAAATATTAAAAGGAATGCATTGAGTCATTTAAGATGCTCATGATATTTTGCTAAGGAACAGAGGCATGTTCAAAGTATGATGAGAGAAAAAGCTGGGGAAAGAGAGAAACTGGAAACAGAAAGCTATACTCTACATTAATAGTCCATCATCTTTGTATAGTAAAATTAAACATTTTAACTACATAATGTTAAACTTCATTTATATTTTTAAGAAATATATACTGCTATGAAAACTTTGCCTTTCACAGGCATTTCCTTTTTGTATTTGAAGAATTTTTACATTTACATTTTAAATATATATTGAATATAGTTTGGTAAAGATTGTGATGTAAAGTTCTAAATTACTTTCTGCAATGGTTAACCAATTTTCCCAGTATCATTTCTGAGATATTCAAACATGCCCGTGAAAGGGTGATGAGTTGAACTGATTGTCATAAAATTCATAAACTGACTGCTACTATCAAAAATCACTCTAGACTGTCCTTTCTGAGTTCTTTTTTTTTTTTTGAGTTGGAGTCTCACTCTGTCTCCCAGACTGGAGTGCAGTGGCTGCTCCCAGCCACCGCAGCCTCGACCTGCTGGGCTCCGGCAATCCTTCCGCCTCAGCCTTCCGAGTAGCCAGAATTACAGGCATGTGCTACCATGCCCGGCTGATTTTTTGATTTATTGTAGAGATGAGGTCTCGCTGCCCAGTCGGGTCTCGAACCCGCGGGCTCAGGCAATCCACTCACCTCAGCCTCCCAAACACGCAGGATTACAGGCTGACCCACCGAGCCCGGCTTAGTTCTTTTTTTTTTTTAAGTGCGAAAGCAGAATTCATTGAGAAAATAGAAAAGCTCCCACAGTGGGAGGAGACCCAAAGGGGTTGCCCTTTGAGTTCATTTTTTTAAAGGCCGGAGAAGGCAGAAGCATGATTCCTCAATTTTGGAATAGTCTACGATGAGTTTACTTGGTTCCATCTGCAAGAGAATGGTAGAGTTACTCTGCCAGAACCTAAAACCCAGTGTCTTAGACTATTCACCTGCTATAGCAAAGTACCTTAGACTGGGTAAATTTTAAACAATAGACATTTATTGCTTCTAGTTCTGAAGGCTGGAAAATCCAATATATTATTATTGATATGCTTGAATTTGGGTCTATCATTTTATTTGCTTTCTATTTTGTCACTCTGTCCTTCCTTCATTCTTTCTTTCCTGCTGTTCTTTTGGTTATTTGAACATTTTTCCTATTTTGTTTTACTTTATCTATTATATGTTTGACTATTTACCTTTTTAAGTCATTGTTCCAGAGATTCGAGTGTGCATACCTAACTTTTCACTATCTGTTTAAAATTAATATCTTGCCACTTTAGTTGGTATGTACAAATATTGCCAAATAGATTATTTTACCCTCTTTCATTTATATTTTGATGATTGTACTTATTTTTCTATACGTATCAAAAACACCATAAACAATGTTAATTATATCAAATGTAAAATTTATTTTGAATAACTCAAAAGGACAAAAATTCTGTTATATTTACCCTGATTTTTATCAGTTTTATTATTTTTTCCTTTATTTCTGAATTTCCAGCCTTTCATATGGTATTATTTCCCTTTAGTTTGAAGATATTTTACTACCAAATCTTCTAGAGAGTTTTCTAATAATGAATTTTCTTATTTTCTCTTCATTTTAGGATGTCTTTATTTCATGTTTATTCCTTAAGGATGGAATTCTGTCTGCCAATTCTTTTTCCAGTCCTTTGAAAAATAATATGTCACTTTTCTTTGGCATTCATGGTTTCTGACAAGAAATCCACAGTTATTGAAATAATCATTCACTTTGTTAGTTTATTGGAGCTGCCATAACAAAATATTTTAGACTGGGTGGCTAAACAATGCAAATTAATTTTTCTCACAGTTCTCTAAGTCTGAAATCAGGGTTTGGAAGAGCTAAATTTTTCTGAGGCATCTCTCTTTGGCTTTCTGGCCATTTCTTTCCTGTATTTTTACATGGACTTTTCTCTTTACCTGTCTGTAGGCATATCTCCTCTTCTTAGATTACAGCTCAAACTAATGACCACATTAGACTTATTTATCTCTTTAAGGACTCTATCACATTCTGAGATACTAAGGTTAGGGTTTTTGGAAAACACAATTTAGGCCACTTTTTTTTGGCCTCTTTCAATTTTTTTTTTAATCTTAGTTTTCAGCAGCTTAATTATCATATTTGTGGGATAGATTTCTTTGAATTTGACCTGCTTAGAGGTTGTTGAGATTCTTTTTTTTTTTTTCTTGTAGAGTTGTCTCGCCAAGTTGCCCAGGTTGGTTTTGAACCTGTGAGTTCAGGCCATCCTCTCACCTCGGTCTCCCAAAGTGCTCGGATTATAGGTGTGAGCCACTAGACCAGCTGTTGAGATTCTATTTGGGTATGTCAGACATGTGAGCTACTTAGTAGTTAGTCTGGAACATGGATTGTGGTCTATTTGTTGATTGAAGACTCAAAGATCTTGGTATCCTGAATAGAGTTTAATTTGTATGTGTACAGCTCAGAGGTGAGCCTAGAATTTGATGAACATCTTTATGGGGTCACTTTTCCATGCTCCTCCTTCTTGTAATATTTCTGGAACCTAATAGTTTCCTGAGGCTCCCCATTTTGGCCCTGCATTCAGAAAACTAGGGCTTTATTTTCGTTACTTTGCCACACACTTTATTATCGCACTTACTTCCATGGCCAATCAATAGAGAACAACAACAACAACAAAGGCATTTTTTAGGAGAATGACTTCCCCATCTTAATTTTGAATCCTGTGGGTTTCCATTGAATCTCTCTTGCCAACTTCATGAGACTGTCTGAAAGTTGGGTCAAGACAAGGAATAAATGTAACACAAGCAGAAGTTTAAGGCACTATCTCTGACTGTTAGGTGTACTTTTTCCTTCTCCTTGAGCCAAAGATTGAGAGCTTTTCCTGGGGCTTTCTATGTTTGTTCCCTCGTGCCAAATTTTAAATTTCAGACTGCATTGCATTAAAGTTAGAAATGACGTTTACTATGTTGCTTTACTTTGATCAGATTAGTTGATATCTGAAAAAGGTTATAGTTAGCAGCTAACTCACTATCTTCCCAAAGGTTCCACATTACTTATAAACATGTAGAAAAATTACAATTCTATTTCCTTGGCAATGAAAACAGGATATTGTGTTCTTTGAAACTGTTTTTATAGAGAACAAAATAAAAATGTAATGTTAGGCTACTTCCCATGACACCCTGCTTTAATGATGTTAATGGTATATAGCTCTTTAAGAAAGTCTATGAGAAAAGCAGTTACTTAAATTATTAGCAAGCCTGGCTGGGTATTCATTTGAATGTAAAGTCGTACAAGTACAGTAATGCAGAAGAAAGATAGCAAAACTGTCAATTTTCAGAATTCATCTGACAAAATTTATAAACTATGGCAACAAATTATATAAGAAAATGCCTCTATGTCCTTTATACCATGGTTGTACTATTCCTAAATTCTAAATTTTTAATAATCTCTAAAGTGCATGTAATATATCTTCAACATTTTTAGAAAAATATTGGCAGTGTAATATAAATACTGGGTGATTTACTGATGGGTAGGTCACCCTCACATATGAAAAACTACATGGTTTAGTTAAAAATTTTGGTCAAAAGTCTGTACCCCTTAAAAATTCTGTAAATGTTTTTCCATGGCTGCTAGAAATCTGAGCTCTGAAGCCAACTAGACTGCATTTCTAAACCAGTGATCAGATCATAAAGGCAAGTAAAAGATTCATTTGGGCTTATAAATTCACTTTACTTTCAGATTATGGCAAAGATTCTTTATGTGAATACAATTTTGTCATTAGTAAAAAAAAACCCTTTTAGATATTTGTCAGAGATTCAATAAAATATTATTATTTGGGGATTTACTTTTTGTTAATGTTATTTTTTCTCCACCTTTCAGTATATTTTCTAACAATTGGGAAAAATAATGTCAAGTTCTGGCAGCTAGATAATATTTTATTTTTTAAAATTTTTTTCACTTTTTTACTTTTTATTTTAAAGATGTGGGGTAAAATCCAGGGTAGGTATACAAATGGTCATTGTATGGGTAAAGTTTGGGCCTCACTTGGGTCCACACTTCACCTGTTTTGAGATCAGGTGCCCTTATTGACAAAGTGTGCCCACTCCCTCCCTGGCAGTTTCCCACTACTGCCAATCTCTTTCTTATAATATTAAAATAATTGATCAGGGTTTGCTTATGAGTGAGAATAAGTGGTACTCGGGTCTTTGTTTATGTGATAGATAACTGAGCATTAAAGACTCTAAGTCCATCCAAGTTGCTATGAAGTTCATAATTTTGTCCTTATTTATGGCTGCATAATATTCCGTCATGTATATGTACCACGTTTTTTTTTTTTTTATCCATTTCACTTTCGATGGGTAGCATGGTTGATTCCATGTGTTGCTATTGTGAATAATGCTTCACTAAAAATGCATGTGCAGGTATCCTTTTCATAGAATGATTTGAGTTTCTCCAGGTATATTCCCAGAATGGGGGATTGTGGAGTCATATGGAAGGGTGATTTTTAGATCTTTTAGGAATTGCCACACTGTTTTCCACAGAGGATGTACTAGTTTACAATCCCACCAACAGTGTGAAGTGTTTCCTTTTCTCCACATCCTCTCCAGTATCTGTTGTTCTTTGAGTTTTTGATGATGGCCATCCTGACTGGAGTTAGGTGATATCTCAGTATGGTTTTAATTTGCATTTCTTTGATGATTAGTGAGTCTAAACATTTTTTCATGTATCTGTTGGTTGCTTGTATGTCTTTTTTTGAGAAGTGTCTATTCATATCTTTTACCCATTTTTTTAATAGGGCTGTTTTTTTTTTTTTCTTTTTGGCACATTTGGGTTCCTTGTAGATCCTAGATGTTAGGCCTTTGTCAGATATACGGTTGGTGAATACTTTTTCCATTATGTGGGCTGACTCCCCCATCTCTTGGTGATATCTTTTGATTTGCAGAAGCTTGTCAGTTTGATGAAGTTCCACTTGTCTACCTTATTTCCTATGGCATGGGCATTTGGGGTTTTGATCAGGAATTGTTTGCCAGTTCCAATTTTCATAAGGGTGTCTCTTGTATTTTCTAAAGTTCTTATATTTTGAGGTTTTTCGTTTAGGTCTTTGATTCATTGAAAGTTGAATTTTGTGTATGATGATAGGTAGTAGTCTTGTTTTAATCTTCTGCATGTGGTCAGCCATTTTTTTCCAGCACCATTTACTGAATAGGATCTCCTTTTCCCAGTGGTTGTTCGTGGAGGCTTTGTCAAAATGAGTGGATTGAGAAATTGAAGTTTTCTGTCCAGAATTTCTATCCTGTTCCATTGGTCTATATGCCTGTTCTTGTGCCAATACCAGGCTGTTTTGATTATTGTAGCCTTATAATAAAGTTTAAAATCTGGAAGTGTGATACCTTCCACTTTGTTTCTTTTGTTGAGGATTGTTTTGGCTATTCATGGTTGTCTATCTTTCCATATGTATTTCTGTATTGTCATTTCCAGGTCTGAGAAGAATGATCCTGGTATTTTAATGGGTATTGTGCTAAATCTTTAGCTTGCCTTGGGTAGGATGGACATCTTAACAATGTTGATTATTCCTATTCATGAGCATGGAATATTTTTCCATTTGTTTGTGTCATCTCCAATTTCTTTGAACAGTATTGTGTAGTTTTCATTGTAAAGGTTTTTCATTCTCTGGCTAGGAAGATGCCAAGGTATTTCATTTTGTTTGTTACTATTATGAATGGAATTGTGTCTTGCTTTTTTAGTTGTTTTTTTTGAGTTGAATTTTCACTCCGTTTCCCAGACTGGAGTGCAGTGGCCGCTCCCGGCCACTGTAGCCTCGACCTAATGGGCTCTGGGGATCCTATCGCCTCAGCCTTCCGAGTAGCCAGAATTACAGGTGTGCGCTACCACGCCCAGCTGATTTTTGATTTATTGTAGAAATGAAGTCTCACCAAATTGCCCAGGCGGGTCTCGAACCCGTGGGCTCAGGCAATCCACTCACCTCAGCCTCCCAAAGGCACGGGATTACAAGCTGAGCCACCAAACCCAGCGGGATTGTGTTTTTATCTGGTTCTCTGCCTATTTGTTATTGGTGTATAAGGATGCAACTGTCTTTTGCACACTAATTTTGTACCCTGAGACGACCAAAGTCCTTTATCTGTGCAAGAAATTTTTTGACAGCTTCTGCTGGATATTTGAGGTATAGAATCATATCATCAGCAAAAATGGATAGCTTGACTTTCTCTTTTTCTATTTGGATGCTCCCAATTTCCTCCTCTTGTCTGATGATTGCTTTAGCTAGGATTTCCAACACTACGTTGAACAGCAGGGTTGAAAGTGGGCAGCCTTGTGTTGTTCCAGTTTGCAGGGAAAATGCTTTCAATTTTAGTCCATTTAGCAATATGTAGGCTCTGGGTTTATTGTAGATGGCTCTTAATTTTTTTGAGGTATGTTTCCTCTATTCCTAAATGTTCAATGGTTTTCATTGTTTTATTGTGGTTTTTTGTTGTTGTTGTTGTTGTTGTTTTTGTGTTGGAGTCTCACTGTGTCACCCAGACTGGAATGCAGTGGCCGCTCTCAGCCACCACAGCCTGGAACTACTGTGCTCTGGCGATCCTTCTGCCTCAGCAGAGAAAACTCCCACAATGGGAAGAGACTCAAAGGGATTGCCCCATCTTCTTACTTTGAGTCTGCGTGTCCATTGTGGTGAGATGAGTCTCCTGGAGACAGCTGGGTAGGTAATTATGGGTTGGAATTGTTTGTCTTTGAGATCTTTGAAGATTGGACTCCAATTTTTTCTAATCTGTAGTGTTTCTGTAGCTAAGTCTGCTGCTATTCTAATTGGTCTTCCCTGATAAGTAGTCTGACCTTTCTCTCTTACTGCCCTTAGGATTTTTGCTTTTATATCTACTTTGTGTAAGTGGATTACTGTGTCTCAGAGTTGGTCTTCTCATTTGTTGTCTTACAGGGGGTCTCTGAATTTCTTGTGTTTGAATGGTCACATCTCTATTGAGGTGAGGGAAGTTTTCTTGGATAATTTCATGGACTGTTTGTTCCAGGGTGGTCTCTGTTTCTCTATCTACCTCAGGAATGCCAATTAATCATAGGTTCAGACTCTTGATACAATAGCACATCTCTTAGAGGCTTTGTTCTGTCTTTTTAAGTTTCTTTTTAATGTTTTCAGCAGTTTGTTTTAGTTCCATATTTTCATCCTCAAGCTCTGAGTCTTCTGTTTGGTTAATTCTGCTTTCTATGTGTGTCAGTTTGTTATTTATTTCATTTACTGTATTCTTTATTGTTGTCATCTAAATCATCAACTCCTTCATTCTTTCCTCTTGTCTCTCCTAATTTCTATTCATTCTCTCTATTAACATCTTTATCTCTGGGTTTTTGATTTGAGACCAGTCTTTCTGGTGGCTCTTCATTATTTGAGTTCCAAAGTCTGTATTCTCAGGTGCTGTCTTCCCAGGGGTCTGTACAGTACCTGTGTTCTTTCTTTGATTCTTCCTCATCTGTGATGGTTTTCCTCCCTATTTTTTCCTCCTTTCTTAATTCCTTTGCTCAATGATGGGGATATTGCTTTCACTTCTGTTTGCTTAATCCGTTATTCTTCCGTATGTTGATACTCTGGATTTATTCAATTTTGAAGCCAGACTGGAGTTGGGGGGCTGTGCTTTTTGCAGTTTTGAGATTTGATTAAGGTTTTATGGGGGAAGCTATAGTTCAGAAGCTATCTGCAGATCACAGTATCCACTGAAAGGTGTGTGGGCCCCCTGGAACCCATTTCCCACCACCTTACAATTTGTCCATGCAGTGAAGTGTATATATGCTCCCTGGGAGGAAAATAACTAAAAAAGGAAGAAGGGAGACTAAAGGAAGATAAAAAGAGAGAAGCAGGAGAAGGAAAACAGATAGGCACACCAACTACCAAACAAACAAACAAACAAAAACCTGATGATGAAATAGCCCTTAAAAATACTCATATGCAAACAGAAAAACTAAAAAAAAAAACCCCACACACAAATAACAAAAGCAAAACAAGTACTAAAACAAACTAAAACAGACAACAAAGAGCTACCTCTGTGACTGTTTCAGGTGCCTTCCACCACCACAGTAGGTGGCAGGCTCTTGTCTCCAACCCCTCCCCTCCACTTCAGCACAGGCCCAGACTTGCTCTTAGTGTGGGTCAGATGCCCCATGGACTTCTGTGGAAGGAGGGTGATTCAGATCCAGACTCACCCAATTTGTCCATTGCTGCTGCTGCTGTCACAAAGTCCTTCACTCACATCAGATGTGTTTGAGCCTAGTCCATTGTGGGAGTGGGATGTCTGTCTCTGTCTTCTCCTGAAGTTTCCTCTCTGGGCCATTGATGGTGGATCCCAGAGGGGTGAGGAGATCGCCTCTGGGTCCCAGGTTGGAGGGTGAAGAGAGCTGGGCAGGCCAGTACAGGTCTCTGCCCTGTCATGGGACAGAGAAAATGGTGGTGGCTGGATGTCTTCTCACCAGTAGTGGGGCTCAGCTCCAGATTTTCTTGCTGTGCCTTCTCCACAGTTCTATCTGCCAGCACTTTGCCCACTTCCATGGATGATGGCATGGGCCAGGTGCCAGGAGCTGAGGAGCAGCTGATCTCTTCTGCTTCCTCCCAAGAGACCCCTGAAAATGACTGATAATCCTACACACCGGGGCCTCTGATCTCAGGGCAATGGTGGGTTGAAGCTGCCTCTGTAAAGAAGCCCCAGGTGCTGGATTCTGAGTCTCCCCTCAGACAGGCTTTCACTCACCCAATTGCACTCACCCACTCATGAAGACTGCCTTTATGGACACTTGCCCTTGCAGAGACTTTCACACTCCCAAGGGTTCCATTGCCATCTTGCCTCTCTCCTGATAACATTTTACATTGGAATTTTTCCCACTGAAGGTTTTGAGAAATTCTAAGATATAATTAGAGCTTGTGTTAAGAGAAGACTGATGTCAAAGCATTGTTTATGAGGAATTCAAAAAGGAAGAGCCAGGAGTAGTAGAATAACTAGCTAGTAAATCATTAAAATAATCCATGGAGTGGGATGAATTATGGCAGTGTGAGTACAATGAAGTGATATGAATTTGAAATTGAAAGATCCATGGATTTTGGTAGTGATCTTTGGAAGGGATTAGAATAAGGGGGTGCAACATGATGAGAACATTAATGAATCATGCTGAGATTTCCATTACTTACTGCTAAAAGTATCATAAAAGTCACACTTTTTTAGTGCTAACAGGAGGTAAATAAAAAAGAAAAGCCAGCATAGGTCAAAAAGAAATTTTTAGTAGTTTTGTGATATAGAAACCATGGTATGGGACAGGTTTTGTTGTTGTTTTTTTAAGGGAGAAGTGGTAGTGTCATATCCTCAAATTTTCTGTCTTAAAGTCATTTCTGACATATATATAATTTAGAACAGTGGTCCCCATCCTTTTTGGCATCAAAGAACGGTTTTGCAGAAGACATTTTTTTCCACAGACAGGGGAAGAGAAATTATCAAGCATTAGCTTCTCATAAGAGCAGGCAAGCTAGATCCCTCACATGTACAGTTCACAATAGGGTTCACGCGGCTAAGAGAATCTAATGCAGCCACTGATTTGACAGCAGGCAGAGCTCCCCTCGCCTGCCGCTTACCTTGTACTGTGTAGCCTCGTTCCTAATAGACCATGGGCCCGTAACAGTCAGCAGCCCGGGGTTTGGGGACTCCTGATTAAGACTGATACAGTGCAAAAAAAAAACACCCAGTAAATTTTAGTAATCAGAAAAAGTTCATTTTTTTTCTTTTCTGAATTATCTGGTCAAGCCAAACAAAGCAATGACATCAGTATGCATATATACATGTGTGTGTAATAAATAACCTAGAAACTTCTATCCATTGTTTTTTAAAAAATCTAAAACTGAAATTCAGTGATTGAAAATTATGGTGGTTGTATACATTATCTTTTTATTCACCAGCTTCCAGTTTTTTTTTACTAATGTATATCAATTTTGTATACATTTGCTGTAAAAAGCTGTTTAAACTTAAGCCATGGTCACATGAGGTTTACTTATAAAGCATCTGGTTACTTAAATTCAAAAAGTGTTTTTTTGTCCTTTTTTAATGAGCTGAATGCTTCAGCTTTATTTTTTGTTTTGCTTTGTTTGCTTTTGTCTGTTTTGATTCTTGGCATAGTGAAAACTTTAGGTATAATAAAATAAGTAATAGTAAGGAAAACTGAGATTCAAATTTTATCTCCAGCTCTGTGACCTTGAACAAGTAATTTAAACTCTCTGTTTTATCAGGTAAAAGTAATTAGGTTGAATGAGATAATGAATAATTAGCATTCCCAGATATGTAACACTTTGACCTCTTCAGTTGTGTAGTAGTCATTGTGCTCTGCTCCCACATCCACAACCTCCCTCTCACCCCCAATTCCTCTTCTGGGACTGCTTGAAGTTCTGCTGGCTGAAATTCTTATCCAAGAATTGCTCTCATTTGGAGTCTATTCTGTAAACATCCATTCCTCTTATCTAAGCTCAGAACAATTCTGAAGAGCTTTCCCAGTTTCAGAGCCCACTGTGAGGTCAGCTGAGGCTTTTATTCTGAGATTGTTTTGCTGCTCAGCATTCCCCTCCTCCAATCCTGAATCCATCGCTTCCCTCAACAAGTGTTAATTCTTAGAGAACTTTTTAAACAAATTCCACTTTGACTCAGTCTACTTCCCAAAAAGCCCTGTCTACAACAGGCTGGAAGTAATATTTTCCTACTCTGGGAATTTTATTTGCTCCTCCATCTTGATGGTGTTTGCATTCCATACTGCATTTTACTTATTGCATTTTTAAATGTATTGTTTCTTTCCTACTAATTCCCAATTTCTTGAAGGCAAGGCAATGCCTTAAAAGAAGTATTTCACAGCAGTTAACAGTAATTCATTACTCGGTTAGTTAGGTGAATAAATGCATAAATGAAGTGATATTGAATTAAACACAATTTTCCCTGCTTGTTCTCTTTAGAATCATAAAGAATTCATTCTTTTCTTTCTTTTTTTTTTTTTTTTTGAGTTGGAGTCTCACTCTGTCGCCCAGACTGGAGTGCAGTGGCCCCTCCCGGCCACCGCAGCCTCGACCTGCTAGGCTCCGGCGATCCTTCCGCCTCAGCCTTCCAAGTAGCCGGAATTACAGGCAGGCACTACCATAGCCCAGCTGATTTTTTGATTTATTGTAGAGATGAGGTCTCGCTGCCCAGGCGGGTCTCGAACCCGAAATTCATTATTTTCTAATTCTTATTCTTTATTATAGGAGACGTGATTTCCTTATCCTCATAAGCTTTGGATTTTTTTGTAATTTGTGTGTGTATCTATAAGTGTCATGGCTTCTTTACTTCACACAACATTTGGAGTTTTATTGCTGGTTATGGAGATATTAAAACCCGTGATCCCATCATAGTTCATCCAATTGGTTTGTCAATAATAAGTTAGAAAGTTTTAATTCTGTTAGAGTTAATAAAGAAACTGTGCTATTTCAAAGACTTAAAGGAAAATTTCTTTGCTTTCTGTTGTATTGATAAAGTCAGTTGGTGATTTTTATTTTTTTAAATAAAGTTTCATTTTTAGTCATATATGTTTGAAATAGATGTTCATTCAACTATTACAAAGTGATATTACTATTCTTAAAAGTGAAATCCATAGGTATAATCAGTTGTTATTCATTTGGAGGTCTTAGATAACAATGCTATATCACTTGTAATCATGCAGTCAATTTTATTCTTTTTCAGCTTTTATTTCTAAAAAGTGTTGCATTTAGTGGAACTTTTTAGAATAACACAAGCGACCAATCACGTACTATCCAGCATTCACATTATATTAGCCTTTTTCCAAAGCTTTCCTTTCTGTTTCCCAAATTATATTACTGTAATTCATGAACTTACAAGCTCTGTCATTTGAATTTCATTTTCAATCGCAGATGCCCTTTCAGTAAATCATACCATTATTCAGTATTTTCCTCTTTCAAAAAAAAGCCTTTAGATTAAAGGACCATTTGAACCATTCCATTTTCACATCATTGAAACTCTTCATATTTTTTAAAAAATATAATCTTGAGATTTTAGCTTCAAATAAAAATAGCAACTTCTATCTTGCAGAAAATTATTTTTAAAATGACCATATCTGTGTTGCCACACCAGGGCTGTTAGAGACAGGCCCCAAATCACCTTATAACATCTGTTGTTATCAGATGTATTTTTGGGGCAGCAAAATTATCATCTACTTTGCTAATATCAAAGTTAACTCATCCATGTTCTACATTAACCTCCACCACCAGCCAGGTGTGGTGGCTCACACCCATAATCCCAGCACTTTGGGAGGTAGAGGCAAGAGGATTGTCTGAGCCCAGGGGTTCGAGACCAACCTGGGCAACATGATGAGACCTCGTCTCTACAATAAATCAACAACAACTAATTAGCTGAGTGTGTTGGTGTGTGTCTGTAGCTCCAGCTACTTAGAAGACTGAGGCAGAAGGATCACCTGAGCCCAGCAGGCTGAGGCTGTAGTGTCTGTGAGTGTGCCATTGCACTCCAGCCTGGGTGACAATAAGACTCTGACTCAAAAAAAAAAAAAAAAAAAACCCAAATCTCCACCATCAACCCAAATAGTCCAAAGACACTCTCAGGGAATATGGTAATATTAAAAGGCCACAGTATATCCATTCTATGGATTTAGTTATATCTATAAGAATTTACCCAAGTAATATGCAGGACATCTTGAGTGAATAAAAAAAGAAGTATCAGAATATTGTCTCATTGTATTAAAAAACAAACTGAAAAATGTGTATGTATATTTGTACATTTATAAGTCAAAAGATAGTGACCATACAAGAAAGCATGATCTTTATTTACCTTGGAGCAGTAAGGGTGGGGTGGATAGTTGGGTAAGAGGAAACCGTTAAGCATCTCTTTATATATTGCTGCTTGGTTTTAGTTATCAAAAGGAGTATGCATGGACTATGTAGTTCAAATAAAGCAAAGTATTTTTAAAAGTATATAGTAAACATTACCCTATTTTAGCATATATTTGCTCATATTCTCTGTTTAAAACAAAACTTTCTTTCCTTCTCCAAAACATTACAAATGAACTCCTTATATGAAGCATTATTTCCTTGCCTAGAATAATATCTTTTTTCATATTTCTTCTTTGTTTTAGGACAAGCGTTACACTTAAACTCTGTGTGAAGTTTTATAATCATCCCAGTGTCAACAATAACCTTTCAGCACTTAAATGCAAAAACAGGGTGGGCAAGGATCTAAGTAGGAAAGACCAATTATCAAATTCATCAATTACGATTTTCCTTTCATCCCTTCTATCAACTTAAATCATTTACTTGTTCCGACATCTTTTATTATTGTCAATAATGACTTATAGTGAAAGATAATTTGTCTGAATTTCATAAGTACGCTATAATTTCACAATTTGAATCTCTCTTATTTAATATTTTCACAAACTAATACCTGGCACTAGTACCTGATCAGGCTTATGTAAGCTCACAAGTGACATTTCTTAACGGCAGCATTTTAGCAGAAATTTTGATCAATTGGTTACCTGTGGGTATTTCCTTGGAATATTTAAATCTTAACATAGTCTTATATATAACACATCTGCATCTCTATAGTCAATATTTTATGTATATTTTTGAGTCTTTGTAATTTGTGTTTGTGTGTGTGTATGTCTGTGTGGTTTTTGTCTTCCTTATTAAATTGCAATCTTCCAAATAGATTATATCAGATTTTCTGTTGTATTTCATTTTTAAAGTCACATAGTACCAACAAAGTCTTTCTAAAATCTGGTTGACCTACTCCATAAATGGAGTGATTATTAGAGAATTGAGAATGTGACATGGAGATGTATTAAGGTGGTGTGGATAGAAGAAGGAAAATGTGTTTTGCATTATTTTTACTACCAAGGTAAAGAAAAGCAAAATGAAGCTCTTCAAATTATTATTATTTTCTTTAATCTAACTCATTTTCTTGCTTGAATGTAAATGTTTATCATACTTTGTGTGTTAGTTATTTCTGGATATGTTAACATGGATCCTGAATATATAGAATAATAAATCTCAATTTATTCTTCATATTCTTTGCTACAACAGGCAGCAAGCAAATTCATGATGGGCACTCTCTGTTTAATTCATTGTGATAAAAGATGATTTGTCCATGTTCTGAAGTTGAATCTTTGTCTGTTATATGTAGATATTTTGGCAGATATTTCAAAGTGCAACTACATCAAAGAAACTTATCTTTAAAAAAAAAAACTTTATCCTCATACTGGGACCAACTTTAGGTAATTAGTGTGATCTTCTGAGTAATGGTCTCAGAAAAATGTAGAAAAATTCACATTTGACTTTTTGAGAATTTCTCTAAAACAACTTAGCTAACATGCCTGAGACATGGAACGTCACCCTCTGGAGCCTTATTCAAAATAACTCTTTTTCCAGGTCTAATGGAGTTTAACACAGAATCAATTTTCAAAGTGCTTGCTGAGCAGAGTCTCTGAAACACACTTAAGAGATTAAGAGTTTTGTACCAAGAGATTTGGTACAAAACTTTCAGGAAGATCACACAATTGAATAAGACAGGCAAGCTCCCCTACCTATCAACAAACTTTTTGTCCTATCATGTTGCAGAAAAACAATGTGAATTTTAAATTAGTTACTCACCTTTAGTTCTCATGTTAGAAAAATTGGTGTGTACCTTGACTCACACTGTGATTATTTAATGAAAAGAGGATAATTAACTCCTATTCACTTCCCACACTTTGTGTATGCTATACAGTGGAGCCAAGAGGTTACCAGCTGGCATATGAATAATCTTGATATGGCAATTTTGTATAATTTTATTATCACAAAGAGATAATTTACTTCCAAGAAAATAATTTACAGAATTTATTCTAAAGTAACTGATTCTTCAAAAAATGAGTTAAAATTTAGACCTATGACCACAGACATCATTCAGCAAATATTTTTTCGTGTAATTGGAAATTCTATCATTTATACTTGTCATAACTCTGATGATAATCTTTGCTTTGAGATTATTATGTCTTAAAATATAATCTTGAAGAAGTCATCTGTTTCCATTCTTTTTCTCCAGGTTTGAAGAATAAAACCTGTTTCTTACTCTGAAATAAATATGTTAGTGAAGATGATGATCAAGACAGTTCTCCAAAACTACTGGTCAGTAACTATAGCATTCTTCTTTGAAGTGTATACCATCTGGAGTTCAGTACATTTTGTGTTATGGTACATCAAGTTTGCTTAGTTCTGATCTAATAAGCCCTAGTGATTTAAAAGGACTAAAGGGACTAGTGGCTATACCTATAGTGTTCTAGCAATTTTTAAAATAATTTAAAATTTTCCTATTGCATGTATTTTAGTGTTCTTTCTCACATTATCTTTGCATTTATAGAGCTATTATAAACCAAACCAATGTGATAGACTGGTCAGCTTGTCATAATAAGAAAATAACCAAATGAACAGAAAATGTAGATGTCCAAAATAAAAAAAAAAATCAAAGAACTAGGTTCCTTGTTCTTCATAATATAATTTAAGTAACGTATGTCTGCATAAATACATGAACATATACAAACAACCTTTAAGCAATTTTGAACAGGTCAAGAGGAATTTGAATGCCAATTTTTGTCTGAAAAAAAACAATTTTTTCATTGCTAAGATGAATATTTTATTTTTTTCAAAAGTTTTACTGACAGAGTGTATTTCATGTAAGTTTTATATACTGACAGAGACTTATAAACTGCTGGTGTTGTCTGATGACTTGTCAGCAAAACTGCCACTGATTTCAGCAGTGTAGTAAGAGATGCTACATATTCTTCTTTAGAATATGAGCCACAGAAGCACAAAATTGAGCAGTGCATCATTTCATATTTATTACCCCTTTAAGTATAATAGGTCACAATGCAGACAGAACACTTAGCTGGAGTTACACACATCAGAACACCTGAGGGGAAATTTTATTCCTCAGTTCTCCACCTGCCAGTGTTTCATGTAAAAAGCCTAAAACACTAGCTTTTGGTAATATGTGTATGTAAGTGCAGTATTAAATATTTCAAATATGGTTTATCATTAAAATACAATTAATAATTCTTTTTTTTTTTAGTTGGAGTCTCATTCTGTCTCCCAGGCTGGAGTGCAATGGCATGCTCACGGTTGGGCTCAGGGCATCCTTCCATCTCAGTCTTCCAAGTAGCTGGAACTACAGGCACGCACCACCATGCCTGGCTAATTTTTGATTTATTGTAGAGATGAGGTTTCACCAAGTTGCTCGGGCTGATCTCAAACCCGTGGGCTCAGGCAATCCACTCGCCTCAGCTTCCCAAAGTGCTGGGATTACAGACTGAGCCACCGAGCCTGGTCACAATTAATAATTCTTAAGCTTCATAATTGTATGATGTATAAAGGATCTACTTAATATTAGAAAATAGTTATTTGAAGTCAAGTCCTCTTTAAATTTCATAACTATTTGAAATAATTTCATAAATATTTTTATAATTTTTAAAAGATTCAAAGTCATATCATTTAAAATATTAAGATGCAAAGAATCTGGAATATTGATAAGATTTACCTAGAAAAACAAATTTTTTAATATAAACAAATAAATAAAATGCAATAAGATGAATTTTTGGTTCCCTGACTATCATAGTCTGAAATAGCTAGTTCGACTTTTTTTACAGCAAAGTGTCAAAGAAACTAAGAATACACATTTATTTTCTATGTGAGCTAGTTTACTTACACATTAAAAAACAAAGCCGGGCTCGGTGGCTCAGCCTGTAATCCCGTGCCTTTGGGAGGCTGAGGTGAGTGGATTGCCTGAGCCCGCGGGTTCAAGACCCGCCTGGGCAGCGAGACCTCATCTCTACAATAAATCAAAAAATCAGCCGGGCGTGGTAGCGCGTGCCTGTAGTTCCAGCTACTCGGAAGACTGAGGCGGAAGGATTGCCGGAGCCCAGCAGGTCGAGGCTGCGGTGGCCAGGAGTGGCCACTGCACTCCAGTCTGGGCGACAGAGTGAGACTCCAACTCAAAAAAAAAAAAAAAAAAAAAAATCCCTGCTCCAGAATTATAGATTTCACCCCTTTTTTTAGCCAGCTGTTTTAAAATCATGTATCAAAGTTCACAAGGGAGGACTCAGTGTAGGTGTATCACTTTACCTGAAAAATAATAAAAGTACAAGCTTTAGTGAGGGGCTTCAGTGATTCCTTTTTGATATATGAAGGGCAGTATATATACATCTTGTTTAATATGTAACATGTAACCTGTGTGTGTGTATGCGTGTGTGCATATATGTATGTGTGTATGTATATATACACATACATATATACACATACACACACACATATATGTGTGTGTATGTGTATATATGTATGTGTATATATGCTCTTGAGAAATTATTATTCAAAGACAGAGCTCTGGGTCTTATCACATAAGCTCTAAATCAGTTACCACTGAGTTGGAAAAGCACTAAAGGCCACTTTTATCATCATGAGAAGGAGATGTTATAGGCCAAGGCTCTGGGAATGGGGATTTCTTAACATTTCTTATGTTTGATTTGAAGTTGTTTAACTAAATGTACCAAGGTAATTTCTTTTGATTGTTATAACTTTTCATTCCCCCCTTAAGGATCTTAGCCTTGGGGTGGGTGAAGGATTATTAGGAGATCTTGAGTCATGCCTTTGTCAATTTAGCCTTAGGGGATGGGTAAGGGACTATAGAATATAAGTATGAATACTGAAGTAAATTTGTACCACCTTTGAGTTGGTTTTTGGTAATGATACTGACCATCTCCCTGTAACCTGGTTGCAGAAATAAACTCCCTTTTCTTCCAGTTTCCGCCTCTCATCTTGGATTGACAGTGAGGAAAGCAGTTAGAATAGTTTATCTGGCTATATGTGTCTGCTCCTGAGAATTACCATCTCCTAACCTTTGATGAGCTAAGGAGTGGGCTTGAGTATTTGTCTTTGACAGGTAACTTGATAGACTTTTTTTTTTTTGAGTTGGAGTCTCACTCTGTCGCCCAGACTGGAGTGCAGTGGCCGCTACCGGCCACCGCAGCCTCGACCTGCTGGGCTCTGGCAATCTTTCCACCTCAGCCTTCCAAGTAGCTGGAACTACAGGTGCGAGCTACCACACCCGGCTAATTGTTTTTTATTTATTGTAGAGATGAGGTCTCGCCTGCCCAGGAGGGTGTCGAACCCACGGGCTCAGGCAATCCACTCATCTCAGCCTCCCAAAGGCATGGTATTACAGGCTGAGCCACGGAGCTCGGCACTTGATAGACTTTTACAGTGATTATTATGTCACACATTAACTAAAAGGGTGGGTTTGCCCTGGTAAGTCTGCAACCAAGCCTGTAGGGTGGTCATGCCTGCTTCGAAGATAAGGAAAAATGTTTCAATGCTTTCTATGTTGCTTTTATTAGGATTTGTATTTCTTAGGAAAACTGAGCTTTAAAAAGATTAAAGCCTTTACATTTATGTAACTTTTGTATTGCTTTTAAAGTTTATCACCTTGGTTAAATGAATAACTATTATTTTTTACAGTAATCTATGATTCAGTTTTAATAAAATGTTCTAAGCTTTTAATATATTTAGTAAATGTTCTATTAGTGAATCTTTGTGTTGTTAATTTACAGGGTTTTGGCTCCTGAAGTGGAAAAGGCAGTGACTCTTGTTAAATCCCACCAGTCAGGGCCTCATGTTCAGACCCAGGAGAAGATGACAATCAAATCAACTGTCTTTGTGAAACACAGGGCCAAAAACTAAAGTAATTCAATCTCTCTAGTCCCAGGGACTATCATGGAAGAGGTGGGCATGTGAGATTGCAAGGGCTAATTTTTGAGAGATGAACTCTATTCAGAGTCACACATGTCTCTTGTAAATGCCATGCCAGATACAGGAAAAGGAAAAGGACAAAATTAAGGGTCCAGATCATAATAGCTTGTAATATAAATCTGATCAAGAAAGTCATTTATTTATTTTCAGACTGAACTCTAAGCCTGATTCCTTCTTGCCCTTAAACAATTAACTGTAGACTCAAGTTAGACCATGTCCTTCCCCCATAATCCCATATCATTGATGTGGAAACTATTGTTACAAAATGGACAATTCTAGAAATATGCTTCTTAGCTCTGTGGCAGTTTGCCAGGTAAATGGAAGAGAAAACCCTAGGAATGAGCTTTCCTAGTGATGTGGAGCCTCCTGCTATTAATTGGCCCACACTTCCATTCTAAGGAATGATGTTTGGCCAATAGGGGGAAATGAAGACTAAGCCAGACCTTTTGCTCTTACCAAGTTCCTAGCTAAAAGGCTTGGATAGTCACTGCCTGATGAGGACACGCCAGAAAGAGTTTTATTACCTTATTATCTTACATACTAAAGTTTGTTTTTCAACCTGACTCTGGCAAAACATAATACAACAGATTAAAAAAAAGACAAACTGAAGAAACCAGAGGGTCTTTGGTGAACGTTTCCTACCCTCTCTGGATGCTGAAGACCACCCTCCAGATCATCAGCTCAAGGACTATACTGCACTGTGAGTTGTGTGTGTGTGCAAGAGGGACAACATTCTGTGGACCCTAAACTGTCTGTGGACAAAAAAGGATCAGGGATATGCTTAGTTTCTCTGATGGTCATTTCAGTATTCATCCACAATGCTTCAGAAACTGTACATTGGACTAGCACTCCAATTGTTCAATCGGTATCATCAAGATATCCTAGGAAGAATTGCTAATAGAGATGGGTATTTTATGGCCTATGCCTTGTTACCATGGCTGGGAGTTTTGGCCCACCATCATGTGCTAAGAAATTTATCTAAAATACTTGTAATTATTGCTAATGAAACCACAAAATCTCTAATTTGTAAGCTTCCTTAGACTCTTTGGCTAAGGTACTTTTAGATAATAAAATGGCTTTAGATTGCATTCTAACTGAGAAAGGTGGGACTTCTATAACTATTAATTCTTCTTGTTCCTCTATTAACATGGTCACACAAGTGGAAACCAGCATTGAGAAAATTAGACAAGTGACTTGGTTACAGCAGAACCTGGAGTATCAGACTCTCTTTTTAGATGAAGTCTTTGATGGAACTTTGGACTGGTTTTCTAGTTTGTTCCCATGGAGTCCTTCAGGCTTAAGAAATATCTTTTCTGGTACAGGTTAATTAGTAATAGGTGTTTCAATATGTAAATTATTGTTATGTATTGTTTAAATGTTGTATATCTTCTAAGAGTAAACACTGGAGTTTATGGCTAAAACTGTACATGATACAAGAAAACAGAGTGAAGAGGCCATTCAAATGTTCAAACCGAAAGAGACAGCAACTTCATGATAGAAATCATGGATACAACTGGCAATGTGGAATGTTATAGGTCAAACTTCTGGGAATGGGTTTTTTTTTTTACATTCCTTATGTTTGATGCAAAATTGTTTATCTAAATATACCAGGGTAGCTTCTTTTGATCGTTGTCACTTTCCATTCCCCTCTTAAGTAACTTAGCCTTGGGGCTGGTGAAGGGTTATAAGATCTTGGGGCATGTCCTTATTAAAATAGCCTAGAACATGGATGAGGGGCTATGGAATGTAAGTATAAATACTGAAGTAGGCTTGCACCACCTTTGAGTGGGCTTTTGTAGTGATACCAACTCTGTTTTCCTGTAACCTGGTTGCAGAAATATACTCTCTTTTCTCTCACTTTCTGCCTCTCATCTCTGATTGACCACACGGGAAACAACCAGAATAGTTTATCGGGGAAGGGAAGCATATTTATAGTTCCTGAATTTTTTCTTTTTTAACAAGACCAAGTATTTCTGTATTAGAAATTGGTTATAGAAATTAAAATGTCTGTATCAGAAGCTAGCTATAGAAATCATAAACACTTTTTCTTTTTAAAAAATGTCCACTATGTGCCTATGTGACCATTTTTCCTAAACATCTATTTGGATGTACTATAACAATAGTCATAATGCACTATAACAAGAATGTATATGTACCTTATATCTATACTGAAAATCTATTTTAGTTGAACTACGTAAATCAGATTTGTTTTTCATCCAGGAAAAAAAAAATAATCAAATTCTGCAAGTTTATCTCTTTTTGGGGAGGAGGGGATCTACTTGTTCAAAAGCATCATTTCTCTGTAGTGAATTTCAGCATATACCTGAAAATGTTCAATAAATGAGGGGTCTACTGGTTTTTTTCACAAAGTGACATTTTAAAACTTGTTGTGCCATAGTAGCACCAAAGTTAATAATATCTATGGAATATAATAAATTATATTATATACTATTTATTTAAAAGAATAAATAATAAGCTCGACAGTGGGCTAGTGACTTGCTAAATAAATAAAATACCCTTAAAAATGTTATTTTTTGATGGGAGGGAATGCAGTTACCCATTTAGATGACCCACATGCACAAAATTTACTTTCTATTTGTACTCAACAAACCCGATTCTATTCAACTTCAAATTTCTGTATCTCATCCTATTGAAATTCAGTCCTTCGTATATTTTGACCTTTTCAGGAAAGCCAGCTTCATAGTGAATTGTGGTGCATTAGGAGAGTAAACACATTCAGTACTTGTTATTCAATGGGTTTGGATTTAGAAAGTCATTGTCAATAGGTTAATCCTTTTGTACAGACAGTCTCTTTGGCTAAGAGGCATCTTAAACAAATAAAGGTTTTCCCACAATGCTAATTTCTGAGTATTTCTCTCAACTCTCAAAGAATAAATCTCAGCAGAGGCCTTAAAATTGGCTAACTCTACTTTATATTCATTTCGCATCAGCAGAATTTCAAAAAGAACTTTAGTGTACGTAAGTATAGTCAGAGGTTATTTGTAACCTACATCAAAAAATTCATTAGATCTTTTGACTTTCATTCACTCATCTGCTTTTATGTAATTGTGTTTTATCAATAAAGGAGCTACCTACTTTGGGGACATTTTCTGAGATCGCCAAAGTAAAATAGAATCATAATCACATCATTAATTTGGAATTCACCAGTTTTACTGTGCTACATGTAATTGTCAAATAAAAAACAAGTCCGGACTTAGGTAAGTAGAGAATTTATTCAAAAACACCACTGCAGTAGGGGAAGGGGAACTACTGCAATAAAGGAGAATGCTCTAACCATAAGATCTGCAAGCTTTTCAAAGGTCGAACTAATAAGGACTTTTCTTTTACAAGGAGGAGAAAAAGAGGTTAGATAGAAGGAAGATCCAACAGTTGATCAGGTAACATATTTCTTTGTAGTCAGTCAGTTTGCAGGAGGGGGAGTCCTTAAGGTAAGATGGTTAATTTTCTGCGTCAACTTGACTGTTGTCTCAACCTTAAATAATGAGATTCAGAAAATACAATTAAGTGTAGAGTTTATTTTTTGAGCCCCAAGCTTGAGGATGTTACCTGGGAGCATAGATTCAAGTTGCTCGGAACATATGCTTTGATTAGCAGCAGTTAAAAGTAAGTTTTTAAAGAAAAAAGAAGAAGCAGTTCCTAAGTTGTTTACCAATCATTTACATTAAAATAGCACAAGCTATTGATTGGCTATACACTCATTTTTCTATCACAAATTCCAGGAACGTTACAATAATGAGTGAGGCAGATAGTCAGAAACAAAATACCTTCAAACAATCTTTTTTAGGGCAGGAAGAAAAAAGGAATCCCATACACATGTTTCTTTGGGCCTCATAAATTTTGTAATTTTGCATACCTTATTATATACCTTATTATTAGTCTTTTTGCACATCTTATTAATACTACATTAAATTATTGAAAAATTTTGCTTTTATATTAGTGTATTGTCAATACTAAAGCTAATTTAAATTTAAAAGAAAACTTTATAGATCAATTCAACCAGTCTTGGTCAACTTTGACCAAACAAGGTAAGACAGAAATAAGTCTTTTATAGTCTCTTACAATTTTCTGTTAAAGAATAAATCAATGTTCCAAGGAAACTCTGTTGTTCTTACACAGGGGCCCGGACTCTGGCCTTGAAGTTAATGTTTAATTATTAGAAAAAAACACATAATTTTCTTCTAATTTTAGCTAACTCAATCACATACAAAATTTCATTCGTAAGATAAATCTTCTACAGCTTCCATAAACCTTCAGTTTTGCCTTAGTCTTCCTTTTTTATATTAGCACTCTAACTTAGGACAAAAATTTACTTTTCATTTTTCCTTATTATTTTAACTATAAAAAGTTCTATCTCATATAAAAACACAAATTACTCTCTTTTTTCACCTGCCTTTACCAAAAACACATCTTTCTTTATATACTCTGTATAAAGAATTGTTTATTTTATATATAGTAGTTTTAATTACATATGTTAACTGGAATTTTAACTCTTAATGATCCTAATTTCCAGTGAAAAACCTAGGAAATAAGTAATTTTGAACTTTTTTAATACTAATATTAGTGGATTAAAAAGTATTTTATAATTTTAATTTTATTTTATTAATTTAATTATTTTTTTGAGTTGGAATCTCACTCTGTTGCCCAGACTGGAGTGCAGTGACTGCTCCTGGCCACTGCAACCTCGATCTGCTGGGCTCTGGCGATCCTTCTGCCTCTGCCTTCCAAGTAGCTGGAACTACAGGCGCGCGCTACCACACTCGGCTAATTTTTTTTGATTTATTGTGGAGATGAGGTCTAGCCAACTTTCCCAGGCGGGTCTCGAACCCGCGGGCTCAGGCAATCCACTCACCTCAGCCTCCCAAAATGCGACATTACAGGCTGAGCCACTGAGTCCGGCTATAATTTTTAGAAAGAGAATTTTTCAATTATTTGTTTATCAACAATTCTAAATATATTTAGCTTTTCTATACCCTAAAAATGACCAAGACATTTTATGAGTTCCTATTACTTCATTTTACATAATATGACTTTAAGTTGCTGAAAAAGATTTTTGAAACCATAAAAAGCCCATTTATAAATTTTATCCCATTTACATTCATTTAGTTCATTCATTCTTGACAATTATGCCTGAATCATTAATTAATCGAAGCTAGCCATCATCTTAAGTGATTTCTTTATTAATCTTTTTTACAGCCTGCAAAATGTTAGGAAATCACCACCTAAGCAAGAATCCTAAATTTAAATACATAGGTATTTTACTGGTCATAAAACACAGCTATTTTCATTAAACCAAGAATAGTAAATTAGTCTTACTTTTCAAAGATTTACCCAAGTCATTTGAACTAAAATGCATTTGAGTTCGTTTCTATTTTTTTAGTAAATTATTTAAACGCTTACTTTTTCTTTATGTCAACTAATTCACGTTCTTTCATATACTTTTGTAGTAGAATATCACATACACATGACACATAAGCATATTGACATAGTGACATACAGACAAAAGCAGATTTTATAGTTTTATAAGCTTTGACAGTTTTCAAATAGTTTCACTTCTCTCTTTAGACTATCAAGCCCTAAACAATTGTTAGCTAGGCAACTCTAACTTTCACTTCCAATAGCACAATTTTTATTTTTAAAAAACAATATCCCAATGGAACAGAACTTAGAAATTAATACCATTATTTGCTGAGACAAAGAAGAGCATAAGTAAAGACCCAATCAAGACAAGATTGCCAAGAAAAGTGTTAGTTTGTTATATATATTTTAAGCCAATGCTTTTCCCATCTTAAAAGTTTCTAGTGTTTTAGGTGTAGTAAGGGAGATATTCTTACAAATGGAGATATTCTATATAGATGTAAATTTCCTTTATTAAGACTTTCAAAATAGTCAGATAAATATCAGAAAGTTGGATTTTGGAGATCAATCTAGTTAAATAGGTGGTCTTCTCAGGTTAACTTGTTTCTTTTTTAAATTATTGACTTCACAGTGAAAGCCTTTAATGAATAGAACAAAGAGAGCATTTGCAGTTTCCAGAGCCTGGTATTTAAACATGTGAAAAGCAAATCGAACCGGAAGGCAGCACATCTAGATTTTTTAAAAAAGCAATGATTCCACTTTTACATTGAATCCTGGATCCCCCCAAAAAGGGAAATGCCATGAGATTGGACCACTCAACACTTCCACAGTGCATCTCACTACAAAGACATTTCCCTTAGGCTAGTGGGTAAGCCAATGCCATTCAACCCACTTTGTGAACAGAACTTCCCCCAGAGGAATCTTATGAAACCTTTAAATGTTGAAACCAACCTTTTTATCTAAGCTTGCAAAGAAACAATTAGCCCCTTACAATGACAATCATTCACTACAAATGCCGTCAGCCGCTTCCAACACTGCAGTTTTTGCCAGTGATTTTTCAGTCATTGTACATACAAAAGTCAAGTTCTTTCTGACAGTACAAGGTAATCCCTGATACTCCAAAAGCCGAAGAGATCAAGTGCTACTTTTAATAGCTCTTGTAGCTCTTCATTATTCAATGATTTAGTTCCCTCTATGATAATATGAATTGCCACTTGTGAATTAAAATAATCAGATTTCAGAAAATTTTTGAACGTTTATTTTCTATTTCTAAATACATTTTCCAGCCGGGCTCGGTGGCTCAGCCTGTAATCCCGCGCCTTTGGGAGGCTGAGATAAGTGGATTGCCTGAGCCCGCGGAAGCGGCCACTGCACTCCAGTCTGGGCGACAGAGTGAGACTACAACTCAAAAAAATAAATAAATAAAAATAAATAAATACATTTTCCACTCCCTTTTGAAAGAAGGAGGTATGTGTATTATATAATCTACAATCATTTTTAAAATATTAAAGCATTTTACAGTAATTTCAAAGTGGAAGATTTTGTTAGTTTTGGAATTGATTAAGTCATTCAGGGGTTATAATTTGATTGTTTTAGATGCGAATGAACTTATTAGCTTTCCCTCTCTAACTTTTCTTTCCTTTTCTTCCTTTGTAAAAGTGCAGATTACTTGATTGGCAAAATTAACTAGATTATGAGTTTGAGAGGCAGGTCAGCTGGGGCTTTGTATCTTTATTATAATTACTAGTTCTTAACCTGATTCATTTATAAAGCTTTAATTACTAGTTACAAAGAGTATCATTTTGGTGGTTAGCATAACTTTCTTCTTAGAAACCTAAATATTGTTTATTTTATTTTTTTCTTTTTGAAATCTCTCATAGTATAAATGAAAGGGTGACAAGCCAACATGGAAAGACTTCATGAAATAATCTTAAACTAAGAGCAGCCATTTTAACACTGTCTAATTCTATCATATTCTCTTAACATTTTCAGAGGTAGCTATTGATCATTGGTTTACAACCCTCTCCCCAGCTTGTTTTGTACTAATTCATTTTAGCTTTCGTATTAAGTATTTGCATAAGAAACAAGTTAACCTAATCAGTCCTTGGTGACCTTCTTGGCACAGACCCCATCACTATGGCAGCAGTCATGTGACTAGCCCACCCATCTGCCTGCCTTCCATCACCTGACATCAGTTCTTGTACTTACCTGTCCCCCTCGTGATGATGTGGAACAGACCTCCACCCAGTCAACTTAATGACCTGCTCCCCATAAAAGGGAAGGTTTAAAAGCATTCAACCCCAAGTCGGGCTCGGTGGCTCAGCCTGTAATCCCAGGCCTTTGGGAGGCTGAGGTGAATGGATTGCCTGAGCCCGCGGGTTCAAGACCCGCCTGGGCAGCGAGACCTCATCTCTACAATAAATCAATACTATAAGAAAATGACTAACGGTACAATAAATCAATACTATAAGAAAATGACTGGGAAACTATGGGGGGGGATGGGATTAACAGTAGCAAATATCTGTCTGGGGATGGGGAAACACCTCTTATCAACAGGGTACCTGAATGAAACGTAATTGTACACCTAACCCTTAACTGTACCCCACAAAACCATAATAAAAAATATCGATTGATAAAAAAAAAAAACAAAACCAGTCGGGCATGGTAGCGCATGCCTGTAATTCTGGCTACTTGGAAGGCTGAGGCAGAAGGATCGCTGGAGCCCAGCAGGTCGAGGCTGTGGTGGCCGGGAGCGGCCACTGCACTCCAGTCTGGACAACAGAGTGAGACTCCAACTCAAAAAAAAAAAAAAAAAAATTCAACCTCAAGCAGCCTTTTGCCATTGGTTTGCTAAACGTGGCTCTTAGAGCTATGGTCACCGTGTTTCCTAGCTTTGGTCCCTCCCTTAACTTGGAGAGGTGAATCTCTTCTCTCTCTTTCTCTCTAATTTACTTTCTAAATAAGCTATATTTTCCAGTCTAACTTCTGTGCGATTCTTTGCATATTTCACGTGACATTGGATCACAGACCCCTGTCTAGTCTGACCTAACATTTTGGAGGCCCTACTGTGACTTTGACCTAACAATAACATTGAAGTTTCTTTAAGATTTTGTAAGTATTGTATTTAGTTCCAATCAAATATTCTTTGGAAAACTGCAGGAATATTGCCTAGTAAATTTTTGGCAGTATTGTGGACCTGTTCATGATCTACTTTAGAAAATGTATGGAAATCCTCTAAAATATTTTCTCCGTTTGCCTTTGAATCTCATCTTTGACTTGACTTTCTGACACTAACATGTGAATCCACTGCTATAAATCAGAAAATCTGGGATCATAAGCTTGAAAGTTTAATTCAAATTATCTAGCAAATCCAATAGGGTCTTGAAGAAGATCCAGGAATCCTTTATTTACACATTCAAGTTCTACTTTCGATCATGGCTTATAAGCAAAGGAAGGCTCTCTTCTACCAGACAGAGGATGTTCCCAAAATGGACCCAGAACAGCAGAAGGAGGAGAAGGAGGAGAGGAAGGTCAGTCAGGACAAGAAAGTTCTCACAAAAGAGAAAGAGGCGCTGAAGTAGAGAAATTCTGGCAGTCTTTTTCAGAAATTGTTTATTTCTTTGCAGAAATTGTTTTTGACAATCTTTTGTTTTCCTCTCACAACAGAATGACTTCATAAAAATCTCTTTAAGAAGCTTCTAAATCGTTTTCCAAATTATTTTGTTTTATATTAGAGGCTTTTCTAATTGAGCATGCAGATAAACTAGGTATTTCAAAGGTGTCCCATTTTAGCCATTATTATTTGAGGTCATTGCAAGTTATACAAGACCTATTAATTTAAAATATTTGCATGAAAAAAGGTCATAAGTAGTAAACATGAATCAAACTTGTTTCTGGTGGTAGATTTATTTGTAAGAAGGAAGACTCAGTTACAGAAATGTGATTGCCCATAATTTAGACTTTCTTTTTGTATGACCAAGAATACCTAGTGGTCACTCAAGAAGAAAGTTTGGATTTATTAACTGAATCTAGCTTCAGAATTTGGCCAGTTTTAAAGATTATAAATTTTATGTAGGCCACAAACATTCACTTCCTTTTTAATAGAGAAAAACTGTTTTTCTTCCTGACCAAAATTTGTTTGTGCTGATACCAAGGCTCCGAATGTTAGTGAAGTAGAATCCACTTTGTTTTAATTTGAATCACAAAATGTCCATGTTAAATAATGAGATTCAGAAAATACAGATAAGTATAGAGCTTATTTGAGACCAGACCATAACTTGAGAATGGCTACCCGGGCGCCTAGATTCAAGTTGCCCTGAATTTACACTGATTATTAGCAGTTACAAGTAAATGTTTAAAGGGGAAAAAAGGAAGAGACAGCTCTTAAGTTGTTTACCAATCATTTACATTAAACTAACTTATGTTATTGACTGACTATCCTTTGTTCTTGATATCACAAATCTTGGGAACATGAAGATAATGGGTGAGGCAGCTAGTCAGGGACAAAAATGACTTCCAACAATTGTGCCCAAGCATGTGTGTGAGGAGAGCCTGAAGTTTCATACTCATATATCTCTGGGCCTGATAAACTCTGTGTACCTCAAATAACTCATAATGAATTGACCTATTTTTTTTTCTTCAGCTGGGCCATGGTGCTCAAATATTCTGTCAAACATTATTCTGCATGGTGTAAGGGTTTCTGTAAGGGTGTTTTAAAATGATATTAATATTTAAGTCATTGGACTTTGGGAAAAGTAGATTGTCCTTTACAATGTGGATGGATTCATAGAACAAAAGACTGACCTCACCCAAGAAAGAGAGAATTCTACCAACAAATGGCATTTGAGCTTGAACTGTAGCTTTAGCTGTTCCCTAGGCCTCCAGTTGGCTGGCCCATTTTGTAAATTTTGGACTTACCAGCCCCTAAAATTGAGAAGCCAGTTAGGCAGACGGTTAGGGCAGGTCTCTGGAAGGACTCCATTTTACCTGGAGAAACAGCTGCAAGCTACAGGCTCCAGACAAAAGCCACACACATTCCCTTTTCACTTGCTTTCTCCGTTTTTCATGCACCTTTTTCTAATTGACTCTTTTTCAATCCTCTCCTCATTCATTCGCCCTTTATACTAACATGCCAGATTGCCTTTCAATACTATATAACTCCCCGCCCCCTTCAGTGGCCTTTCCCAGCTACTCACTTGGGGACCTGGCAACCCACTTGGGGCAACCCACTTGTGCCTCCTCCAGGGCCCCCTCTCTCTGTTGCAATATTTTGTTTTCCTAAATAAACTTGGACTCACTTGCATTTTGGTGTCCTTGATCCCTAATCCTCTTGGTGGTGAGACAAGAACCTGGGATTCCTCTAGACAAGAGAACGGTAACTTTTCTGACTGGGAATGCAATTCTTCTGGCAAGAGCTGAGAACTGTAGCACTCCTCCTTGGCTGTCAGCATCCCTGAGTTTTTGGGCATCACCATGTCTTCTGTTTGGGGTTCTCCAATCAGGAGCCTAAATAGGGGAGCTAAGAGCTATAACACTCCTTGGGGCTCTGTGTCCGTTGGACACCTCTAAGTTCCAGGGCACCAAAACATCCTAGGTCACCATGTAGGTTTAAGAGCACCATTGTGCCTTTGGACTCATTCCTGGTCACCAGAATGAGACCTCAGGTTGGCAGTGCAGTCCAGTGCAACTGCAACATAATTGCATGAGCCAATTCTTAAAATATAATATAATATAATATGCACATCCTGTTGGTTTTGTTTTTTTGAGAAATCTTTATACAAGGAGCTATTTCACATTCCAGTGTTGGCTCAGGCGAAGGATGGGTCAACATTAAGAGTCCTATGAAAGAAAAGAAACTTAAATTTTGGTCAAGACAAGTTAACAAGCATTTTGTTCCCATCAATTAGTGGAGACAAACAGTTCAAGTAGTCATTTATGTAGCAAAAATATGGAAATTTAGATGATCTGTGTCTGGTTTTGTCTTACACAAACAAGGGAATTATCCAAAAGTCTTATTTAAATACCTAAGTCACATTGGGAAATATGAATCTTTGCAATAAATCCTTTCCTGGAATAAAAAGAATAAGAGGATTTACTTAACTATCACTATTTTTCAAGAGCACAGGTAAGTTGAACATTATTATGATTATTTAAAATAATTTTACACAAACAGCTGTTTTATAACTGTAATGCATCATTATATAGTGAAAGCCTATTAAGAAGTATAGTGGTTAATTTTATATATTATTTATGATATTATTATGTTTATATTTTATGTTGTTAGTAATGCCATTGTTCTTTTTAAAAAATCTTGATTAAATTAAGAGTGCTATAGTGAGTATAGTGTGTATTTCAGGAAATGAGTTTAAAACCTCCATTTACTTATGCAAATTTGAGTATGATTTTATAAAAGTAAAAATACACTTAGTAATTATCTCATAAAGTTTTATGACATTAAATACAATCATGTATATGCAAGTCCTGAGAAATATTAGGTCCTCAATAAACAATTATTTATTATCCAAAATAAACAAATAATTCTTAAAATTCAACAATAAGAAAACAAACAACTCAATAAAATAATAGGCCAAACACCTTAATAGACACTTCACTAATGAAGATCTACAGATAGCAATTATGCATGTGAAGAGATGTTCTACATCACATGTCACTAGGAAAATGAAAATTAATATGAGATACCAGTACATACCTTTTAGAGTAGCCAAAATGCAAAAGACTGACAATAGCAAAAGTTGGCCAGGATATAGAATAGTAGGAACTTTCATTCACTGCTGGTGGCAATGCAATATGGTATATCCACTTTGGAAGACAGTTTGGCAGTTGCTTACAAAACTGAACATGTTCTTATCATGTGCTCCAGTAACCAGGTTTCTTGGTATCTTTACTCAAAGATTTTGAAAACTTATATCCACACAGAAACCTAAATATAGCTGTATTTTATTACAGCTTTATTAATAACAGACAAAAGTTGGAAGCAACCGAGACGTTATTTAGTAGGTGAATGGATAAATAAACTGTGGTCTATTTAGACATTGGGATAGTATTTAGCACAAAAGAAATGATCTATCAAGCTATGAAAAGACAGGGGAAATGTAAATACATATTACTAGGTGAAAGAAAGAGGTCAATCTGAAAAAGCTACATATGATATGATCCCAAATATATAACATTCTGAAAAATATAAAACTGTGGAGGAGTTAAAAAAATTCAGTGGTCACCAGAAAATGGGGAAGGTGATAAATGGGCAGAACACAGAGAATTTTTATAGCAATGAAACTACTTTGTGTATAATGTTGGATTTATGCCATTAAACATCTGTCTGAACCCATAAAAGATGCAAGACCAAGAGTGAGGAGGTATATGGAAGCGGTAATGTGGACAATATCCGTACCTTCTTGTCGATTTTGCTGTTAACCTAAAATTGCTCTTAAATAATAAAGTTTAAAATAAATTTAGAGTATATGATTGAAAATATATATACATCTATATGAACATACACACAAATTTCCAAACATAAAACAAAATCTTTAAAGCATGTTTATATAGATAAAGAGAAAGAACAGGTAGAGAGAAAATTTGAGAAGAAGACAATACCTATCTCTCACTTTATTTCCCTTATTTTCAAGTTTGCATTTTGGACTATGTGTTTTATAAAATTAAAAAAATCAGAAAACCATAAAGTGAATAGTAAATGTAATAAATGAACCTAATTAGATCAAGCTGTAACATAATCACACTGCAAAGAATGATCTCATGTGACTTTAAAATTGGCACTAGCTATTTAGAAGTTGGAGGGTGGATGGAGTGAGAGATTTAAATAAAAACACCTATTGAATACAACGTGTACTAGTGGGTACCTTTAAAGCCCCTACTTTCTCACCACTATACAATATGTTCATGTAACCAAAAACCACTTGTACCCCTAAAGCTATTGAAATAAAAATGTAAAGACATATATATTTTTAAATTTTAAAAAATAACTTTTGCTCCATGAAATACATTGACTAAAATATGAAAAGACAAGTCACAGAGTAGGAGAAAATATTTGCAAATCATATATCTGGCAAATGATTTTTACTTCAAATATTTTTTTAAAAACTCTCAAAACTTAATAATAGAATTCAGACCAATACATGCACAAAAACTTATTTATTTTTCTTGTTTTCCAAAAAAAAGTATCCTATGGTTAACAGTGTATTTTTGCCTTTTACCCTCACTATTTGAGTCTTCTATACAGTTAGATAGATCTTGGTTTTTGTTTGTTTGTTTGTTTTGTTTTGTTTTTCCTGCCTTTCCCACTTTGATTGTTTTTCTTCTCCTTCAAGCCTTCTCAATGAGTGATATTTTTTCAAGATTCTTGCCATTCTAACACAGAGTTTTGAAGAATAGCTTTAGAGTGGGTGCACATTCTCTTTACATCTGCTGCCTAAATTATTCTATATTTTCTTGCCAGTTCAAACTTGTTCTTACCAGTTTGTTAGCAATTTTAGCTGCTGTCTTCCTACTGATGCTCAACAATGTAAGAACACAGTTATGTCCTGTCTACTGTTGTGGGCACCTGAATTTCCTTAGACTGGATTTGTCTGTTGTCCTGTGAACTCAACTTTCTGATGGGAATCAAGAAAACTCGTGATTATCTATGGATTTTTTAAAAAACTTTTTTTGTTGTTGTTTTAAGGATGCAAGTGATGTTCTCCCCAGGTTTTTACAACACAAAAGTTTCACATACTTTTTATGTAATTTTTTACAATAAATTATATCCTTTATTTATTAAATATCAGGCACTGTGCAAGAAACTCTATATGTGGTATGTCACTTAATCTGCACAGTACTTCATAAATTAGGACCTATTCTAATTTAGATAAGCATATGAGGCACAGGGAAATTATATATCTTGTTTTTAGTGGTGGTGACAGTAAATGGAAAAATCTAAAATCAAACCTAGTTCTGTCTTGTTCCTGTCTGCTTTTTATTTATCTTCTTTCTATGCTATATGGCTTGTCTTTGGGAGTTCAGGTAATTTAATCACAAATCTCCTCTATTGCTACTCGGTAAGAAATCTAACATTTCTTAGAGATGACAAGAGGCACAAGGGAGAGACAGAGAGCTAAGTAGGGACTCATCTGTGCTAGCAGTGCTGACTCTGAGGGATTTAGAGTAGAAGTTCTACTTTTGACAGCTTTCTCTTGGTGAGCTGGCAGGGATAGGTCTTTGCAAATGAGAACTTTTCAACATAAAATTGATATGACCAATCACTTTACAGATGACTGATTTCCCCCAAGAACAGGAGGTAATTTGGATTAGTCACAAATTGGAGAGTGGTACAGCAATCATCATAGTGTCTGAGTCCAGCTGCTAAGCCTGGAGAGGTTGAGGCCACATCGACATCTGCCAAGTAAAGCTCCCTGTTTGTAAATCCATGTGACGATCTATTCGTTTCTCTTCCCTTTAAATGAGGGATAGATTTGCCATGGCCAAAATTGAAAGCATATTGACATATCTGGCTGATTTAGAAACACAGCAAAAATGTTGCTGCTCTTAGAGTAAGTGCAGGTGTGCATGTATTTTAAGCAACTTGGATGGTTCATATTTTCCATTTACTGCCTCTAGCTTTGCTAATAGACCCTTCCATTTGAACAACCTTTCAGTGTGACCTGTATTCAGTCCTGAAGAAATAAGATCAGTGAGGTGATATGGGAGCACATGCAGTAACGAGTTAAGTATAGTAAGCAGAAGAGTATGATAGATTAATTCAGGAAACTTCCTTATTAGCTGTAAAACTGTATCAAGTTATTTAACCTCTTTGTCCCTGTTTTTTCATCTGTGAATTGAGACTAATATTAGTAACCTACCTTTTGGTTGTTGAAAATTGAAGGAATCAATACATGCAAAGCACTGAAAACACATCCAGAACATTGTTAAGCACTATGGAAGTGTTAGCAATTTGTTATCATTATTAAATTTAATGTTCAAAGTAATAGGAACAGGGAATGACCAAAAAAAAATGCATTTGCCAAAGATGTTTTTCACAATTATATAGCATATGTTGAAATGGAGAGATGCTAGTGATGATCTTATTGCTGTAATCTAAAAATTAGATAAGAACCAGAGTGGTGGCACAAATGTAAAATGAGAAGACAGAAGCCAAGGGGGTGGGGGGAGTTGGGAGTGAGAAATGGGCAGTTCTTGATAGTGTTAAAGATGAAAGATAGAAATTAGAAAGATGGGAGATTGGTGGAACCAATTGTGGTAATGAAAAAATTAGTAAGGGATGACTGTTGGAAGGAGTTTGGGGGCATATTAAATTTAAGTTATCATTTAGACTTCAAAGAGAAATGTCTTATGTATGACTGGCAATGTGCAACAAAACGGGGAAAGAGAGGTTTGCATTGGAGATGTATATCTAAGAATTAGCTGTATTTAAGTAGTTCCTGAAATCATGTATGAATCTCAGCTTCCTTCTAAAGGCTTCCAAAAGCTGTACTTCTTCTAAAATATAGACTTGGACTTGAAAATGAGGATTTGAGGATGAATAAAGAATGGTGATTTACATAAAATTATTCAAACAACTGAGGAGAAAATGAGATGCATAACATCGGCATAATACAATCAACAAGAGCAACCTGTCTGATAGTGTATTCTGATCCCTGCAACAATTGCCCAAATTATACTACAATCTGGATATTGCCTCTACTTGAAAAAGGTAAACAATAGCAAAGTACACATTTTTGAAATATTGTGTCATTCAGCTAAAGTAAAACTATGTTTGAAAAGTTAGAATTGCAATACAGTATAAAGTAATATTTTTCTAATTCCTTAGACAACTGGTTATCAATGTCATACTGTATAAGTCTCTAAAGATGCATCCATTTTGTGCAATAGACAAATTTCTGAAAAGTTGCATACAAATGCATTCTATGTTAAAGGTTTTGGGATAGGTTAATAACTTTTTTCCTTTTATTTCATTTTAGGTTAGAAAATGTAGTTTATTTAGAAAGTAAATTAGAAAGAATAGAGAGGAGATAGAGAGAAAAAAAAATTCACCTCCCCAAGGTAGAGGAGGGGGCCAAAGCTAAGAAACATGACTGCAGTAGCTTAAAGATTCATGTTTTTTAGTTATGTATGATGATTCCTTATTCTTACATTTTATGCCTCCTTTTTTGCCTAATTCGGTTTGATTTAGTTTTTGCTACTTGCAACCAAAAGGTCTTAGTTAATGGACTAATAATGTCAGGTATCAGAATGCAGTTTCCAGCATGTGAAATTAGTTAAATCAAGATAAGGTGTAGAAAACTGAGAATTAATGCTTCTTTAGCTGAGAAGTTAGTTATTCATGCAAGGAGGTAGGAAAGCAGTTTTTTAGGCTATTGTCCTTTTTCTCTTGACATAAGACCCATTTTACCATATTGGTGAGATTTGATGGAAAATGATTACAAATTTCAGAATAAGAGGATGCCTTGGTTACTCCATGCAGTGTTTAATAAGTTTCAACAACAAAAAAAAGGAAAGACAAATTTGGGATTGCCAAGGGTTGTCAAAATAAAAATTTATGGATATAAGTGGAATTATTTAACTGAAATGTCTGAAGTACAAATTATAGAAAAACATTTAACATATAGATTGCTATATTAAAGAGCCAAGTTTCTAGTTTTCCTCTTTCTTAAGATAAGGTTGATGTACCAACTGGAAAATTGTGTAATCTTAATAATTTCAATGTGTAAATCTAATAGAAGACAGGGACTATAGAAAGCTCAACTGAAATAGGTTCCTCAAATACTGAGCATGCCAAAAACTGCACAACAGATTTTAAGAAAGAAAAAAAAAACTATATTAAAATTGTAATACTCAATAAGATGAATACAAGTCATGTTTGATTTCTGCAATTATAAGAGGTGCTCAAATTAATTACCATCAGCATCCAGACACTTCTGATAATGATAAACATCTCTTAACAATTCTTAAAATGTGTATACATTTCTTTTGGTAGCCCCAGTATACTTTCCTCTGTAACCCTCACAACTGATTTATTTCACTCAAGTAGGTTGCATCACTTAAGATAGAATAAGAAATGGAGACATGGTTATGATTCTGAGACTATTTAGAGCTAAAAGTCCATTAACTAAATCATGTACTTATTCTTTTCTTCTAAACTGAATTTAAGAACACTACCACTCAAACTAAATTACCTGGATTCTTACTATGCATACACACTTTAGCATTGCGGTTGTAGGTAAATTGTTGACTTTCTCTGTTTCATAGTTTCAGTGTCTGTAAAATAGGTCTAAAATTTGAATCTTTTTCATTGAAGTTTTGAAGAATACAAACTGTAAATGTTTCAACCTCATACATGATATGTAGTAAAAACACAACAAACTATTATTATCATGATCATCCAATAATTAGTTCTTTATTTAGTTTTTATATCACTTTAAATTTTTTTAGAGGCAAGGTCTCACCGTGTTGCTCAAGCTAGTCTCAAACTCTAGGGCTCACATTCAGTCCTCTTGCCTTAGCCTCCCAAAGTGCTGGGATTACAGGCATGAGCCACCACACCTGGCCCAATTATAATTTCTAACTGCATCTTTTGTGCCAGTCACTATTTTAGGTGTTAGAGGCATAGCAATCACAAGACAGATAAAGTTCCTACCTTTAGGAAGCTTACATTGTAGTGGAAACAGGAGAAGGCCAAATCTAAATATATGCAAATAAAATATAATTTTAAATTGCATTAAATGTCATAAAGAAAATAAAGCAGGATATTGGAATAGAGTGATGAAAGTGGGGGTGAGGGTTAGGATGATCAGAAAATTCCTCTCTATTATCCATTCAGGCTGCTTTAACAAAATACCTTTGGCTGAGTAATTTATAATAGAAATTTATTGCTCATAGTTATGGAGACTGAGAAGTCCAAGATCAAGGTGCCAGCATATCTGTTGTCTGGTAAAAGCTTCTCCTATGCTTAATGGATGTTTAGCTGTTACCTCACATAGCAGAAGTTGCAAGAGAGCTCCCTTGACCCTCTTTCATAATGGTACTAATGCAATTCATGAAGGTGGAGCCTTCATTACTTAATCACTTCCCAAGGGCCCCACTTCTTAATACTATCAATTAGGTAGAATAAGTCCCCTACATGCGAACCTTCAAGTTGCAAGCTTTCAAAGATACAAATGTGCATTCACATCATTTGAGGAGGCACTGTTAGTTTTTGAGGCACAAGACCCAAATATAGAATGATATATGAAAGTTACAGCAACCATTCAGAATGCAATCCAGTGCTATCGTGTCATCTATGATGAGAAAAAGCTACTATCCAAACATCACTGAATCCTTTTTTTAAAGAGGTTAAAACTGAATCCAGTTAGGAACCAGAACCTGTGCCATTAACATCAGGCATGAGTGAAATTTTTGCTTGCCCTCTATCTCCCATTCCTGATGATCCTTCAGCTCCAGTATCTCCTACCTCCTCTCCCTTCTCTAGTCAGTAACTTTTCTTGCCTGTTCACTTGATGCCAGCCCCTGTATACCCATTATTGTAGTGTACTGTATTACTGTACTTCTCAAAGTACTGTACTATAAGATTAAAAATGTTTTTATTTTTGTTTGTTTGCTTTTTATGTATTATTTGTGTGAAAAGCATTATAAATCTATTATAGTACAGTATTATATAGCCAATTTTGTTAGCTGGGTACCTAGGCTAACTTTGTTCGAATTATGAACAAATTGAACTTATGAATGCGCTCTCAGAACAGAGTTCGTTCGTATGTAAGGGACTTAATGTATTTAATTCCAACAGATACATTGTGGGGGCTACCAACTTTCAGACTACAGAATTCTCTCTAAGCAGAGATCTGAATATAAGACTAATCATGAAAATACAGAAGTTTTGCAAAAGAATATCATAGCAAATGCAATACTTTGAAATGGGGTTAGAAGTGGGAAGGAGCCGGGCTCGGTGGCTCAGCCTGTAATCCCCCGCCTTTGGGAGGCTGAGGTGAGTGGATTGCCTGAGCCTGCGGGTTTGAGACCCGCCTGGACAGCGAGACCTCATCTCTACAATAAATCAAAAAATCAGCCGGGCGTGGTAGCGCATGCCTGTAATTCCAGCTACTTGGAAGGCTGAGGCGGAAGGATCACTGGAGCCCAGCAGGTCGAGGCTGCGGTGGCCGGGAGCGGCCACTGCACTCCAGTCTGGGCGACAGAGTGAGACTCCAACTCAAAAAAAAAAAAAAAAAAAAAAAGAAGTGGGAAGGACTTAATGCTTAGAAAAAAGAAAGAAGGTCTGTATGACTAGAATGTTGTAAGGAAAGAAAAAAATGATGGACAATGAGGTTGGGAATCATGCAAAGCATAAAAATACATGCTAAAACCTTAGATTTTATTCTAAGTGCAATGAAAAATTATTGAAGTGTTTTTAAGCAATGTGCTGACAAAAAACTGATTCATACCTTGAGAAAAACATACATGAGGTGAATGTGAATAGTTAGCATAATCTATTATTATAATAAAATTTTTGTGGCCTTTGTATTCTGAGAAGACATATGACATAACAGTTAACCATCTTTGTCCCTTTTAGCAATACAGCCTTAGGCATGTTACTTAACCTCTGTGATTCTAAGCCTTTTGGTTGATTATGAAGCATTGGGAATGACCACACTAACCTCACATAGTGGTTGAAGTTTAAATTTGTAATGTGATTATTTATTCATTTAGCAAATTTTAATTGAAACTTTACTATGTGCTAGGCACTATTCCATGAGCTGAAGTTATAGCAATAAATGCAATGAAGTCCTAGCTTTCATGGAACTGACATTCAAATGGTTGAAAGATGATAAAAACTGTACTGTATAGATTTACTATAATACAGCTACAAGAAGGAATAACATATGGTGAGAGAATAGAGAATAGTCAAGGAAAGCCTTTCTGAGAAGTTTTCAGATCTCTTAAACAGAGATCTGAATGGAACGTGAGAGCAAGCCATACAAATATCTGGGGAAGAAAATTCTGGACAGAGAAAATTGCAATTTTAAAACTCTGAGATAGGATTCTGCTTGGTATACTTAAGGGACATCAAGATCTGCATGATATGAGGTCAAAGAGCAAAAAGAAAAGTGGTAGGAAATGAGATCAGAGAGATAACCTGGAGCAAGATCTTGTAGAACAATATAGGTCAGTGTAAGAACTTTGGAGAGTGACATGATCTGAATTGCATTTTCACAGGAACACTGGCTACTGGGGAGAGAATAGATTTTTTTGATGTACTATATTTGATATGACTTTTAGACTACAATTAGAGACATGTTAATATATGAAAGAATTACCATCATGACTGAAGGTCTGAGGTATTACAGAAGATATTATGGACCTTCTTCAGTTTAAAAAGAAAAGTTCAGGAAGGTGAATGTATTATTACATTCCCTAGTTCTTGGAATTTGCTAATTTTTATCACCATTCCCTTAGCTTTGATTGCTATGAGGTGATATGCTATGTAATGTAAAGGTAGAAATCTCTCTAATAAAAATATCATTTTAGGCAGAGCTCGGTGGTTCAACCTGTAATTGCACCACTTTGGGAGGCTGAGGCAAGTGGATTGCCTGAGTCCGCATGGTCAAGACCAACCCGGGCAACCTTGCGAGACCTCATCTCTACAGTAAAATAAAAAATAGCCGGGCATGGCAGCGCGTGTCTGTAGTTCCAGCTACTCAGAAGGGTGGCGGAAGGATCTCTGGAGCCCAGAAGTTCGACACTGGAGTTGCTGTGAGCGCACGTGCCACTGCACTCCAGCCTGGAGGAAGGAGTGAGACTCCAACTCAAAAAAAGAAACAGAAGCAACCATACATATATAAATTTAATCAGTCATTTTCCTCACTTATTTTTGTATCTGCATGACAGCAACTTATCTAAATTACCAAACAATTTCCATTTCGTAATTCGTATGTGGAATCAGTTCAATTATTCCAACTAGCCCAGATAATTGATGAATTAAGTTCACAAATAAGACCAATTATGATCACCAATGTGAAGAAAAATCTTCCCCTCTTCCTCCCTTTCTTCCTCCCTTTTCTTTCCTTCTTTCCTTTCTCAAGAATAATCTAAATCATTACCTAAATTTTCTTATTAAATTTCACTATGGGTCTGCTGTGCAAGGCTATTCACATATATCATTTGGATGATAACTTTTGATCGTTCATAAAAATTATCTTGGAAGTAATTATAACCATAGAAGCTATTAGTTATTAAACCCTTGCCAGAGTTCCTACTCAGAACTAGGCATAAAAAAATAAAAAATAAAAAAACAATTAGACAGTTGCTGGGCACTGCTAGGGGAGGAAGAGAAGACGAGAGGGAGGAGCTGTAGTAATAAAAAGTGTGCTATTTGTACAGGAATGAAAAATAGATCAATGGAACAAAAGAAAAACTAGAAATAGTCTCAAACTTGTGAGTCTATGAGAGAGACGGTATTACAAATCAAAAAAGAAATATAGACCATGTAATAAATTGTATTAGGTAATTTGGCTCCTCACTTTAAAAAGTATAGATTCCTTTTTCATACTATACTTCAAAATAAAAGGTTTTAAAGATTCACATATAAAAATAGTTAAAATTACTAAAATAAATGTTAGAAGAATAATGTTTTGATGGGTGATAGGAGTCAGCAAACTTTTTAAAAAAGCTATATAGTAAATAGTTTAGACTTTATACACCATGTATAATCTCTAACAAATGTTTTTGGAACCTCTAAATATATATATATATATATAAAGTATATAGTTTATACATTGCTGTAAAAAAAAAAACAGGCTTCTGCTTGTATTTGACCTGCTTAGCTGTATTTTTCTGACCTCTGACATATGGGACAAAGAAGGATCTCTTATATAAAACCAAAAATACAACTTATGAGGGGAAAAGTGATCAATTTTACTGCATCAAATTTGAAAACTTTGACACAAGACCAGAAACACATAAACAAAAAAAAAGTCAGATACTGAGATAAAATATTTGAAAGCTATATAACAAAGTTTTGGTATCTAGAACATATTTGAAAATGACTAGAAAACAATAAGACAGAAAAATAGAAAAATGAGGACTAGTAACTCAATAGAAAAACTTGAATTGTCGTTAAGAATTGGGAAAATAAAGGTTAAAATATAATAGGACACTTGCATTTCTTCCGTTGGATAGGCAAAAATTATAAAGTCTAGCAGAACCAAGTATTGAGGAGGAAACCCTTATACAGGGGTGGTAAGAGTATCAGTTGGTTTAGCCACTTTGTTGATTCATCTTGGTAGATAAATTTCATGTATCCAACTACACCAGCGATCTATAAAACTTGTTAATTCAAATTTAAATTAAACTGACAAAAAGTATACTATCTAGATCACAAGACTTAATAGCATTTTTTTCTGTTTGAACTTATACATCAGAACATATATGACTTATCTTCGGTGCCACAGTTTAAGAGCAACACTGATTATAGAGTGCCTAGAGAAGGCTGGACAAGATAGTTGAAAGTAACAGTTGAAAGATATGGGAATACTTTGCCCTTAGAACCAAAAAGCTTGTGGAAACATTATATCTGATACAAACCGAAAATTATTAATGTAACAATTTTCTTCAAGTCTTCCAAAGTGAGTGTCTTTCTGTAAACATAAGATGTCAGACCTTATAATCTTCCCAATTACTTTATTGTAACTAATATTTTTGTCTTTTCTGAACCAAGGGCAAAAATACATGATTGGAGAAGTGAAAATGAAATTATGAGAACAAATAGACAGAATGTTTAAACAGAAAGTGTGTAGAAAGACTAGAACAAATTACACTTTATATAGCACTCAGTATATACCCCATGATTGATTATTTCTATTACTTCCATTTACAGTTCAGCTGCCACTATTTTTTTTTCATTTTGCTCCTCAAATTATTTGCATGCTACATTTATTGTGCAGTTTAAAGTATATCACAGCTCGAGGATTTATAACAGCAAGATGAAGGAAAAGGAGGTCCCAGCCCTCATCCCGTCACATAAACACTTATTTAATAACCATTTATGGACTAGAATGCCTTATTGAGAATCCCAGAATCCAGCTAAGGAGTTTTGGCACCCCAGAAGATTTCAAGACTAAGAATGGCCACACTGAAATGGGTAGGAAGACCAATTTCACTTTGCCAGCAACTCCTCCTCCTCAAAATTGGCACAGCTTGGAACCAAGAGTGATCACTTCAATCTGCAAGGGAGAGAGTAAAGAATGTGCCTAACATTCCCAACTGGTCATAGCACTACCCAAACGACCACTTCCTCTCTTACTTCACTCAGAGTGTTGAGATATCTGGCATAATTGGAACACCTAGGGGTGTCTAAGACCAGAGAGGAGGGGCAATCTGCACAGCTTCCACAGTCAATGAATCCCTGAGAAGACATGTGGCTCCCAGAAGCTGGTAGAGCCTCTAGTAACTGGGGAGGCCCACAACATTCCCCAACTTCCAGCAGCCACACTGGCATCAGGAGCTGGCATAGACTGCAGTTGCTAGCACTGACTGTAACTGTTAGAAGTGGATTACAGCTGTCCACATGATTCATAGCTGTCACATGGTCTATAGCAGCAACCACAGTACCCAGCACCCAGTGCAGATTGCAACTACTAGTGCTAATAGCAACTGCCAGACAGATTGCAGCAGTCACATCACCCCCAGGAATAATAGCAACTGCCAGACAGATTGCAGCAGTCACATGACTCCCAGGAACCAACACAACCTCAAATATCCAGTGAAATCATCAGCACCCAGTATGGTTCACAGCAGATGTTGTGCTTCTCAGGAGACAGTATGGATCTCGTCAGAGAGTGCAGATCTTGGCACACAGGGCAGTTGTCAAAAGCTAGCTCAATTCTGTAGGACTGGGAGAAAGCACACAATCCTGAAACATTTCCTTCTTGAGGGAGAAAGAGAAATGAAACTTGCACCCAATGTTCTGTCACCCAGTGCACTATCCTAGTTATTGTACCAAGCACAGCTCAACAGGATTAGGAAAAGGTGCACAACGTTGAGTTTTCTACTCCAGGAGAGATGAGGGAAATGGGGACTATACTCAATATATGATTATCAATGCACTACCCTAGGGAAAAGGGATAAGAGACTCTCAGATCTGGCAAAATTATAAAGGATTGGAAGAAGGCACATAATCCTGAAAGTGCTCTCTATAAAAAGAAGGGAAAGGAGTGGAATATGGGTGTCCCAGAAGCTTTAGCTAAGCTGATTGATGAAGATCTTTCCATGAAGAGGTCATTCTGGAAAGACTGGAAGAGGCAAAGGTGCAAGGAGCATAACGAATCAGGGAAAATAAAACTACCAAAAATAAAAAACCCTCCAATAACTGACCCTAAAGAAATGAAGATGTATGAATAGTTGGACAAATTAAAAATAATTATCTTTATCTGCATGTAGATCACTTATGTATCTAATCCTAGCATGTACCCCACTTCTTTAAAATAAAAAAAAACAGAAAATAATTATTTTAAAGAAAATACAGGAGTTCAAGACCATCTGGACAATATAGCAAGATCTTGTCTCTAAAAATATTAAAATAAAAATTAAGACAGTATGGTGGCACACACCAGTAGTACAAGCTACTAGAAGGCTAATGTAGGAGGACCATTTGAACTCAGGATTTGGAGGCTGCAGTGAGCCAATTTCATGCCACTACACTCCAGCCTGGGCAGTAGAGTGAAACCATGACAAAAGCAAACAAACACACCTCAGTCAGCTAAAAGAGAATGCAGACAGACAACTAAACAAAATGAGGAAAAAAATGCATGGGAAAAAATAAGACTATCAACAAAAAGATAAAAACCGTTAAAAAAAAAAAAACAAAATTATTCACCTGAAAAATATAGAAATTGAACTGAAAAATTCAATAAACAACTTCAAAGCATTCTTGACTAAAGAAGAATCAATAACAAATACCTACATTAAAAAAATAAGACATGCCAGGCTCGGTGGCTCAGCCTGTAATCCAGCACTTTGGGAGGCTGAGGTGAGTGGATTGCTTGAACCCTCGAATTCAAGACCTGCCTGGGCAACTTGGCGAGACCTAATCTCTACAAAAAATCAAAAAATTAGCCAGGCGTGGTAGTGCACACCTGTAGTTCCAGCTACTTGGAAGGCTGAGGCGGAAGGATCGCCGAAGTCCAGCAGGTCGAGGCTGCGGTGGCCGGGGGTGGCCACTGCACTCCAGTCTGGGCGACGGAGTAAGACTCCAACTCAAAAAAATAAAATAAAATAAAATAAGACATTCAGTAACTAACTTACACTTCAAGAAACTTGAAAAAAATAACAAACTAAGCCCAGAGTTAACAGAAGAAAGGCAATAACAAAGCTTAGAACAAAAATAAATGAAACAGAGACTAAAAAATCTAAATAAACCATATTGACAAACCTTTAGCTAGCGTAATAAAAAGAGAGAGAAGATTGAAATGACTAGAATTATAGATCAATGAAAAGACATTTAAATTGGTACCACAGAACAAAAAGGGTAATAAAATACTACTATGAACAGTGTACACCAACAAATTAGATAATCTAAAAATAAATCAATAAATTTCTGGAAACATACATACTACCAAGATTGAATGATGAAAAAACAAAAATTCTGAACAGACCAATAATGAGTAACACTTTAGCAAAGAAAAGGCCTGGGCAATTTGCTTTCATTGATGAGTTCAACCAAATATTTAAATAGGAAATAATGGCCAATCATTCCAAATTCTTTCAAAAAACTGAAAAAGAGAAAACACTTCCATACTTATGAGACCAGGCCAACAAAGCCAGACAATGACAAAATGCAAAAAGAAAATGCCAGACCAGTACCGCTGATGATCAATACATGCAAAAATCCTTAACAAGATACTAGCAAACAGAATTCAATGGTATATTAAAATGCTCACACACCATGAGCAAGTGAAATTTATTCCTTGGATATAAGAATGTTTTAATACATGCAAGTCAATAAATGTAATATATCACATTAATATAACAAAGGATTAAAAATCACATGACCACTTTACCATATGCAAAACAATCACTTGACCAAATTCAACACCCTTTTTATGATAAAAATGCTCAACAAACTAGGTATAAAAGGAATGAATGTATTTCAACATGGTAAAGTCCATATGCAACAAATCTACAAGTATTATAATATTCAATGCTGAAAATTTTTTTCCCCTAAGATCCGGAACAAGACAATAATGTCATTCTTGTCAATTGTATTCAACAGAGAATTAAAATTTCTAGTCAGAGCAATTTGGCAAGGGAAAGAAAAAGCAACCAAATTGGGAAGGAAGAAGTAAAATTATTTCTGTATGCAGACGACATGATCTTATACATAGCAAACCCTAAAGACTACACAAAAAACTAATTAAAACAAAAAAAATGAATTCAGTCAAATTGCAGTAAAAATTCTTGTATACCAAAACTTAAAACATTTTGATGAAAATTTTTAAAAGACACAAATAAATGAAAAGACATCTCTTGTCCATGCGTTGAAAGAATTAATATTTGTAAATGTTCATACTAACTAAAGCAATTTATATATTCAATGTTATCCTCATTAATCCCAATGGCAGCTGTAGTACTTAAAACAGAATGAACTGGGAAGAGGAAAATCTATTCAGTAAATGGTGCTGGGAAAAACTAGCTGACCACATGCAGAAGATTAAAACAAGATCTCTACTTATCACCATACACAAAAATCAACTCTAAGTGGATCAAAGACCTAAATGTAAAACTTCAAACTATAAGAACTTAAGAAAATGCAGAAGAAACCCTATTGGAAATTGGAACTGGCAACCAATTCCTGATCAAAACCCCAAATACCTATGCCATAAGAGATAAGATAGACAAGTGGGAACTCATCAAACTGAAAAGCTTCTGCAAAGCAAAATAAATCATCAAGACAGCAGGGAGACAGCCAACAGAATGGGAAAAAATATCTGCCAACTGTATGTCTGACAAAGGTCTAACATCTAGGATCTACAAGGAACTCAAACATGCTGAAAAGAAAAAAACAAACAGCCCTATTACAAAGTGGGCAAAAAAATGTGAATAAACATTTCTCAAAAGAAGACATATGAACAACCAAAAGATACATTAAAAAATGCTCAACCTCACTAATTATCAAAGGAATAAAAATTAAAACTCCACTGAGATACCACCTAACTCCAGTCAGGATGGCCATCATCAATAACTCAAAAACAACTGATACTGGAGAGAATGTGGGGAAAAGGGAACACTTCTACACTGCTGGTGCGAGTGTAAACTAGTGCAGCCTCTGTGGAAAACAGTGTGGCGATTCCTAAAAGATGTAAAAATCAACCTTCCAGAAGACCCAGCAATCCCCCTCCTGGGAATATACCCGGAGGAACTCAATTCTAAGAAAAATATAACTGCACATGCATATTAATTACAGCATTATTCACAATATCAAAAACATTGAACCAACTGTGTTGTCCATTCAAAGAGGACTGGATAAAAAATGTGGTACGTATACATGATGGAATATTATGCAGCCATAAAGAAGGACAAAATTTTGAACTTCACAGTAACTTGGATGGACTTAGAATCTATAATACTCAATGATCTATCACAGAAACAAATAACTGAGTACCACACATTCTCACTCATAAGCAGACCTTGAACAATTATCTTAATACTATAAGAAAGGGATTGGCAGTAGTGGGAAACTGCCAGGGGAGACGGGGGACACACCTCATCAACAATGGTACCTGCATAATGACCATTTGTATAGCTAACCCTGAATTGTACCCCACATTTTAAATATAATTTTTTTAAAAAATTTAAAAAACTGTATGACACTAGACTAAGACAGACATATAAATCAATAAAACATATTAAAGAGCCCAGGAGTAAACTCACGCATGTATGGCATGTATGGTAAACTAATCTTTGACAAGATATCAAGAATGCACGGTGGAAAAAGTATAGTCTTTTCAATAAATGATGCTTGCAAAGCTGTATATTCACATGCAAAAGAATGAAACTAGACCCTAACCTTAAAATATGCAGATAAATGAACTCATAAAAAGATTAAAGATAAATGTAAGACTTGAAACTGTAAAATTCCTGGAGGGAAACATAGGGGAAAATCTTCTTGATATTCATCTTTGCAATGAATTCTTGAATATTTCACTAAAAGTACATAAAACAAAAGTAAAAATTGACAGTGGGATTATATCAAACTATAAAAAGCTTTGGCATAGCAATGGAAACAATTAATGGAGTAAAAAGCAACATAAAAATGGAGAAAATATTTGCAAATCTCATATCAGTTAAGGAGTTAGCTTCCAAAATACATAGGAAAAACCTAAATAGCAAATAATAATAATAATAATTATAATAACCCAATTTTAAAATGAGCAAAAAAGCACAGGAAAAGAAATACTTCATGGTCTCATGTGGAAACTAAAATGTCATTCTCGTGGAAGTAGAGATTAGAATAGTGATTGCCAGAGGATGGGGAGGGGCAGGATTAGGGAAAGATGATGCCATATTGATCAATGGGTACAAAGCACAGTTGATAGTAGAAATAAGTTCTTGTGCTCTATTGCATAGTAGGATGACTTAACAATAATGTATATTTCAAGAGAGCTAGAAGAGATATTTTTTAATATTCTCATCATAAAGAAAAAATAATTGTAAGGTGATTGATATACTAATTTCCCTGAT